>JBCAUI010522967.1:0-11780 GCA_038406195.1 Haplosyllis anthogorgicola | reverse complement strand
CTGATGTGAACACAAGTGATCAAATGAGCGAGACAGCTCTGATCATTGCTGCCAAGAAAGGCGATAGCAAGCTTGTTGGAATAATTGCTCGAGCTAAAGCTAAACTAGATGGAGGAGATACCGATGGTAGAAGTGCTCTGATAAATGCAGCAGTGAAGGGACATGATGAATGCGTCAATATTCTCATCAAAGCAGGAGCTGATGTGAACACATCTGATAACCAAGCTTGCACAGCTTTAATGTTTGCATCGGGAAAGAATCATTTCGACTGTGTGAAGTTACTGATAGATGCAGGAGCCAATGTGAACGCAGTTGATGTACATGGAACAACAGCTCTCCACATGGCATGCAGTACCACAAGAATGACGTCAGTTAAATTATTGATCAAAGCAGGAGCTGTTGTGAACATGGCTGATAAGAAAGGTACAACCCCTTTGATGAGTGCAACGTTGTCCAATGCCGTGCGATGTCTTCATGTGCTTTTAACAGCTGGAGCATATGTGAACAGAACTAATAGCAATGGCCGAAATGCATTTAAAGTTCATGTGGCAAGGAGGAGGAGTACTGTGTATGTTGTAAATCAAGAGATCGTAATGGTGCTGCATGCGGCAGGTGAAAGCACACACACGGGCTACAGTAGAAGAGATATTCGTGACCTCAAAATTCCCAAGTATATGCTTCAGGACGAAATAGTTTTGAATCTTAAGCACATGTGCAGAGAGAAGCTAAGGGAACATCTGCTGGATCTGAGTCCAGTTAATCTGTTCGTTCAAATACCACAGCTCGGACTTCCGTCATTGATAAACAGATATTTACTGTATGATGTGTCCCTTTCAAAAGTAGTAAAAGTTTAGGAGTTTTTACTAAAGTCTTACAAAACGGACTGTTTGTTTCGAGTTCTATTTTTTTCCGTATTTTTCTCAAGTTTCATAGTTATTATTTAGATGTATTTCTGTGCTGCACTGAACAGATAAAGGGTAAAAGTTTACGGATTTCTTGTTACATTTGTCAGAGTGCATGTTCTGAATGTTGACTTAATATATTTTATTTGAGAACTTTCTCACTTCGCTATCACTGGTGCTTTATTTAACTGATTAATGGTTTAGTTAGCATTTTTAACAGGCTCATGTGCCTAGGACTGGAAAACTCCAATATGTTAACAATAGTTATTAAATAAATATACCATATTCCCTCCAATTATGGCACCGGATGCCAAGACTAATGTTTTAGGGCATGCCTTTATTAGAAATACTACATGGAACTCGTCCATTGGACAGGGATAGGGAGAAAGACAGGGGGCGGGGTCAGTCTTGCTGGTGGGCGGGGTCAGTATGCCAGACATAAATTATGTTAATGAGGGCATCCCATGATCCTTTTCCGGTCATCAACGTGACACATTTTGGGTCTTCTGATTGTTATATTGATACAAATAGCAATTTTGATTACTGTAAATATCTAATTTTGTGCACTTTGTATCTGATGAAACGTAATATAATGAAGAATATCACAGAAAATATACTCACATGACACTAAATCAGAAGGAAAACTCTTGCTGTTAGATTAAAGCAACAAAGAATTTAATTATTTTTATCTTGAAAAAGAGGGGGTGCCATAATTACAGGGAATAATGTTTAAATATATTTCTTGTGACACTTGTAAAGTTTATTTAAAAAATAAAGGATACTTAAAGTATAATTTTGGTTTTGGGATGGTTCGACGCTTTCTGGTGAAACTATTCCGTCATGTGCTGCCTGTATGGTGTAGCGGCCAACAAAGGAACTTTAAACAAAACAGTTACTGTCGCGGTTTGGCTAAAATATGCCTTTAAAAAGGCATTTTTTAATCAATTGGATTAAATTGCAGTGGCGGATCCAGGATTTTTCGTAGGGGGTGCCCCAAGTTTTGCGCAAAAATCCCCAAAACTGCATGAAAATGACAGGATATTCAAAGTGCAACTGAAATAAATATATTGGTTTAAAAATACCGGCTATTGGGAAAAAATTTAAATCTTTTGGTTTTTTTTGTTCTAGTTGTTTTGTTTTTGTTTTGTTTTTTTAGAAAATGCGGGTTGTTTCACCCCGCGTCTATGTTCTGAACATGTGGGATCCCACACCTCAAAGATCTGTCGCATTTATGTGGAATTTTGATTAAATATGATCAAGTTTCAGTGCCCTCTCCCACCCCCCTTTATTTCCGAGTGCTACATGGTAATATTTATGCAAAACTTTGGGGAGCGCCACATCAGGAGGTTGGCGCCTTCAACCTCCCCTTGTTAGAAACCATGGATTAGTTTCTCATAAATAGCAACACCAAACTAGAGATAACCTATTGGTGCACCAAGCCTCTTGCCGCCATGTTGTCTGTCATGTGACACTTACATAACAGGAGGAGAAAACCACGGATCCTTCTTGTCGATACAAAGAGCCGAAATGACCTCTATCGCACATTCGGCTCAATACCTGTAGCAATGATAAAAAGGCAGGGTTGGCAATCTGCTGCAAATTCGTCTCACAGAATAAATGCGTCTCTGAAAGGCATTGGCGGATTCAGGATTTCCCGTACGTGGGGAGGGGGGGCGTAAACCCAATTTTCACCTATTTTCATCCATAAATCGAGAAAAACTGCTCGAAAATGAAGAAAATTTTGGCCGGGGGGGCGCCTCCTGCGCCCCCTAGATCCGCCAATGAAAGGTAAATCAAAATCCAAAAATTACATAATAATTTAGATGGGGAGCAACATATCATTGTACAAGTGGAAGTTACGCGCATTTTCGTGGTTTCAAAATGCGAAAACATTTTTTAAAAGTCATGGAATTCATTAATTTACTGCTGAATCGCCACCCTGTTCTGTCGCCAAGCTTTCGCTGACGTCAGCAACAAGTTCACATAAGGCAAGAAGTTTATTACGGTGAGTGCAGGTGTTTCTTTTACATTTTTTCTTGTTACCTCTGAGTTTAATATTTAAAAAAGGCCTTTTAATAATAGTTCCAATATTTGAAATTGTGCCGTGATCCTTTGAGGTGGTAAAATATGAATTTGAAGTACGTACATGTTTTCTGGAAGGCAATGTAAATGTTCATGGTTTTACATGAAATTTAGTTGAATGATTAATTAAATAAAGCATTTTTATAGTATGATCCTATTCGGATTGGAAACATCAAAATGGTCAATATGAAGTCGACCTTTTAAATTCTGCAAGCACAATGAAGAGACTTTATGTGTTGCTAACCCACGCACCCAGTAACAGGAGCTGCAGTAAGTGAGGTTTTTGTTAATGATACAACAATTTGTTGTCTATTTTGTAGAACGGCCTCTTTTCAAAGAAAACATGTCATATTCCAAACACGTCAATCAAGCCCTGTATGTGGCGGTGAAGGAAGGGCGAGTAGGCTGCATAAACCCACTAGTGCAGGCAGGAGCTGATGTGAACTCTTTCGCACTTTTATCATTGGCAGCTGAAAACGGTGATGTAAAATGCATGAAGGCACTCGTCGAAGCAGGAGCTGATGTTAACAAGGAAGACAGCTACGGATCCTGGGGGACTCCACTGATGGGAGCTGCAAGAAGAGGTGACACAAAGTCTGTAACGTGGCTTATTGACGCAGGAGCGGACGTAGACAAAATTTCAGGGGGCTATACAGCCTTGATGCATGCTGCAGATTCTGGCAGTTTACACTGTGTTAAAGCGCTTTTAGAAGCAGGAGCGGGTGTGAACATAAATCTCCTCGGTCACACAGCTCTGATGTGTGCTGCAGAAGGAGACCATATGAAGTGTGTGAAGACACTGCTGAAAGCAGGAGCTGATATAAACTCAAAGGGTAGTCAGGGTCCAGTGCTTAACTGTGCAGCACGTAATGGCGATAAGGCGCTTATCAAATCAGTTCTAGAAGCAGGAGCAGATGTGAATGCGACAATGCAAGATGGATCAACTGCGATCATGAGTGCTTCAGCAAAAGGTCACCATGATATTGTAGAACTTTTGCTTGGTGTAGGAGCTGTTGTGCACATATCAAACGAATACGAAAAAACGGCCTTAATTGAAGCGGCGTCAGATTGTAAACTAGAATGTTTAAGGTTACTCCTGCAAAGCGGGGCTGATGTAAATGCCCGGAGTTATAGCGGCACAGCCCTAGTGCACGCGGCTAGAGAAACTCATGTTAGTGGAGATTGTGTAACCTTGCTGACAGATGCCGGAGCAGATCTGAATACAGTTGATGAACGTGGAAGAACAGCTTTTATCCGTGCGGTGGAATGTGGAAATGAAGGACTGGCAAAATTGTTGATAAGGGCAGGAGCTGATGTGAATATTGTAGATTGTCGGAGTCGAACTGCGCTCGTTTACGCACTGGAATATAGCATTAAGGGATTGGTAAAGCAACTAAAAAGGGCAGGGGCTGATGTCAACAAGGGAAAAGTTTATGGAAAGACGCCTCTGATGTTTGTTATCTCTGCTTATCCATGTAATGCCCGGATGCATCATGTCAAGATGCTCTTAGCTGCAGGAGCTCATGTGAACAAGAATGGTTGGAATGCTCTTCAGTGTCACACCAGTGGTTCTCAATATATTGATGAGAATGCTGCCATGCTGATGTTTGCAGCCGGTGACCCATTCTATCTCCGGCTGATAAATTATGAAAACAATCGTAAAGGTGATAATTTGGCTCCAGATTGTTTCCAGCTGAAGGGCAACGAACTAAACCTAAAGCACTTGTGTAGAGAAGCTGTGAGGAAGCATTTACTGGATCTGAGTCCGGTTAATCTGTTCTGCAGAGTCCCACAGCTTGAACTTGAACTTCCATCTAGTTTGGTACAATACGTATTGTACGACATGTCTGTAGAAGTAGAAGATGATGCAACTGGTGATGATGATGATGTCCCAAGTGAAAATGACGATGACAAGACTACGAATGATGACGATGAGGAGGATGACAACAACAGCTATGACGACGACCCCGATTGGAAACCTAAAAACACAAAGGCTAAGCGGTCGAGGAGTGGAAAGAAGCGGAAATTTTCTGAGCCATCACAGGATGGGTACAAATTGCGACGGAAGAAACAAAGAAAAACAACTAACTAAAATATTTACATCCATAAGAAATAATTCAAATAAACAGACGAAAATGATTTTCTATTTCCAACATAGTGTTGCTGTAAAGAAGTATTGTGGCAGTACTCCTATTGTGATAGTTAAGGCTTGTGAGTATCAGCTGTTAAATCTTGTGAGTATCAACTGACTACATTTCCAGAATTGTTTGGTGTGGTGTTTCACTCCAGATATCAAGCTTTTTCTAATTTGAAATGTCACTACAAAACACAAGATTTTCTGTTGTTTCATCAAATGAAATTATCATAACGTGACATGTAGCACTTGGCTGACATTTCACACTGAAATAATAACATGTTTGATATGTATCCTAGTATTTTTCTGAAACGTTCGTGTTAACTAATAAGTAGACTACTCGAGGATTTTTTTTCCAAAGGCAGATTAAGTTGTTTAACTCAAGAATTTCCAGAAAGATGTCGCTCCAAATACTTCCAAGATGTGAACAGAATGTTTCAGACAAAGATTCTCATATTATAACTGGATCTATTTCAATTTGTCAACTAAGAAGAGAAATTATTTGAAACTGTCGAGTCAGTATATGTAGAAATGTTCATTGGTTACAAAAATTCCTTTGATATTGTCTTTAAAATCCTGACAGTAGGTTGAAATATTCGTGAATGTCGGTATACCTTTATCTATTTATTTTGTTTTTTATTGTGTTTTACCTTTCCCTGCAATAGAATTTTGACCTTCACACAATCTAGAGAGAATTTGTAGCTTTCGAAGTTCAATGTGTAAAATAAATAAGCACACATGTCATACTGTCGTTATTTTTATTATTTTGGAAGTCACTTTTTATGCCTCAATTTTAACTACAACTGATAACTATTCTTATAATATTTTTTCCTTAATTTAATTTTTCTCACCATAGAAAAAAGCTGTCACAACTCCTAAGTTTTGTTGTGGTAAGTTGTGTCAACTTAATTTGGGGTATTGAAAAAGAAAACTTTGAACTTCAATTTCAGTGGCTGATCTAAGGGGGGCGCCGACGGAATGCGCCCCCTCCAATGACCTAAATTACTTTTATTTTCCTGGGGATTTTGGTAGAAACTGTTGAAGGGAGCCCCCTCCTAGGGCTTAAAGGCACCTCGGCGCCCCTCTAAAATGAACTCCCGGATCCACCCGAATTTTTACATTTTTCCTCAAACGATACTGGAAGCTGATGTGAATTGTCAATGTGATGGATTGGAAACTTTACACAAAACAGTTACATACATTATTAACACCTAACTGAGAAATGTGAAAAAAGTTTGAAGAAATCCTGAATCCGTTAGTGGTTTCTAAATTTAATGTGCAAATTTTATTTAATTTAAAAATATCCGTAATAAAAACGAGAAAAGTGACCTGACGGAGCACAGACCCTCATGCCATATTTAGAGTCTGATTTCTCACCGAATTGTCTGAAAGGCTACATCAAAACAGTCAGGGTGGAAAATCTGCTGCAAATTCTTCTCAATAACTTTTGTTTCTATCTGAAACATAAAAATTATGATCAGGAGATAAATCGTGACACGTTATCAGCTTAAGTGAAGATCTTTTTCTTTTATTTCCACTTTGCAAGTTAATTGTCTAGGTATGGCACCAGCATACACGGCCTTCACCCCCTGCTTGACCTTCACCCGCCACTAAGGCCCAGGCCTATGAATATGCATTATCCAAGGGTCATGTCCTTGACCTAGATTCCACCAATATATAATAGCTCCCTGCCTGCCTTCAGGCAGTGCACACTAGACCATCCCCATGCATGTATCATATGTGGTAATAAATGTAGAGTTATTGTAACGCCTCGGGTTAGAGTTATATGTACAACATACAGCGTAACCCCACGACAGTGGTCATTAGGAACTGATGTCATTTACCTTGCTATTCGGACTCGGCATGAAATCACTAAAATTTTACTTGTTGATGCACGGTGAGATGGGTGTAATACTAACGAGTTATTTGTATTCTGCCAGTGATAGTTTGTGAAGATAAACATGATTTCGTATTACTTTTCACGTGAATGTAAATTCGTTTATTGTCTGTAGTTGTGCGTGGTAGCAAATGGCAATACTTACAGTGGAGTTTTCAGCACAGACAATAACGAACAGGAAAAGAAGCACCAGCATACATATAAAGAATATCCCGATCATCAATGGAAATCTGAAACTAAAACAATGGCAAACGATCACAAATGAAAAAATGATGTTATAAGGAACTAATGTGGATCGTTCTTTATCTTCAAAATATTTTTTATGGCTTGGTGGTCCCCTCTTCCAGCTGGCAGCCCAGCTCCACATCTCACATACTTTTTCAAGCTTTGATAAAATACAAATTACCAAATATGATCTGGCTTCAGAATGAAAAAAGACTGGTACTTTTAAATTTCTGTGAATTTTATTTCAATAGTTTCCATAACCCAGCACGAAATCCAATGGAAATTTAATTATTGTTGCGGACGTTAAGAAGCGATAGTAAATTGATGATCTGAGTTGATTTTTCGGAATTTATGAAAGTAGTTGACTCAATCCCATTCGCTCATCAAGTGGTCACGCTTCTACTTACATCGAAATAATGGAGAGTTGAATAGCACAGATTAACAGCAGCGTTATCACTGCACATCCCATGTGCGACTTGAACATGGTGTCCCTCACTGTCGAGAACTGAAATATGCAAGTATGTCACAATAAGTTCCTCATCATATAAGAGAAAATCAGGTCATGAAATTACTATAAAAATTAAGCGCCCCGCAACAATTGAATGAGCTCAGCATGAAATTTATTGGTTGTGGGGCGGTTAACATTTAATGGTATTTTCAGGATTTGCGAGTAATATTAGCATCAACGTTTTGGCAAAAAATGGAATTTGCCGCTGTGAATAAACAGGAGTGATATGTGTATTCACTACATAATTTCAACGGTCGCCTTTAAAGGGAGCTTGCCTTACCTAGCAGTACACAGAAATTTATCGTATCATTTTGGAAACGAAGAGAACAAAGGAGAGAACGAAAGAATTTCACGCTGTTCACGCTGTTTACGCTCGATGCGCTATTGTTAAACTTCTGATACGAATTCCGCGTACTGTTTCACTACAGTTAAATGTAAAAATTTATTAACTTCCTACTTTTAAAAAGATCCAGAAATTTGTCCGAGGGGAAGGGTGTGTGAGATAGTTTGCCATACTGTACACGGTCACTTGTTTTGGTTAATCTTGGATGGGGGTGGGGTTTCCTCCAGTTGTATCTGCTATTGAGTTCTGATCTTTGTTTTTTTCTTACCTTTTGTTCGAGCTCTGGTTTGCGGAAGGTGAGTATGAAGCGTTTGACGTGTTCGGAGCGCAATCTGTCTATGCTGCGCGCATCTATCGCTCTTCCCAGGTAATCGTTCACCTCATCGTCCACGTCCTTTATGTCATAGTTGTCTCCGAAACCCAACCTAAGAAAGAGAGTTACCTTCATTTCATTTAAAAATTTACGCAATCTCTGAAAATGTTAATTTAAGGACAATTCCTGATCCTTTGGGATAAAAAAATCCAGAATAAAAATTATAAATATAAATAACGAAGTATCATATCTTCATTCAGAAATAGTAAAGAAGTAGTACTAAGAATTATCGCACAATCATGAATTATTGTTGTTTATTCAGTAGACGTTTTATTCTGTCAAAGCATTGTTTTTGTGCAGATACGGAATTTTGGGTGAACACCCTATAGTATGTATGCCTTACTTTGAGTGAATCCCTGGTGCCTGCTCGTATCCTAGTTTGCGCATGTGCGTTGGGACGTTTCCGTTTCCGACGGATGTTTTGCCAGGCGTATGAGCTGGAGTCTTCTCCCGTTTCTGCGGAACAAGCGGAGCAGTTGATACAGAAATAAGATTTAATATGATTCAATCCCTCAACTAGGCCATCATCTCATGGAGATGCGATCTATGGCAGCTCTGTATGGCACACGGCACACAGTGTTTCATGCTCATCACTACATTACAGGATCAAGTGTGAACTCTTGATAGTACCATCTTAGAAACAAACCCAACCTTAAAATGTATTTATCCAAATTTACCTCAGCTCTAGTTGAGTTAGCCTTGACGAAGTATGTTTTGATGTTGTTATCCCTGAGGTAGGCGTTTCTCTCAATCCCGTTTCCTGGTTCAAACTCGAAATCTCTTCCCAAACACTTCACCACCTCCTCGGTGATGTGAACTCTCCTAAAATATACAGTATTCTAATCTTAGGCTTGTACTGTATACTTTGACATTCCATTACACTGATCTATTCGTGTACTCAGCTTTGAACATTCTTCTCATCTTCACTTTATTCAATATGAAATGCGATCCATTTCGTAACAATAGAAGTTTATATACACTGTGCTTTTCGCACAAACAACTGTCGGGTGTAGAATTCTATTGTTCCTAAAAGGGAATTACTTTTCGTTCTGCGACAATTACAGAACATTACGCTGGTTTTTCTTTAATTTTTTTTTTCAAATAATATAATTTATTTTGTGCGGACAGTTTTTCAGAGTATTAGAATGTACCTACCCTGGTAAACCTCCGGCCTCCATGCTATTGGCCAATGTGACGTCATTAGACCAAACGTCAAACTGCCATTTGCGCAGGCCCAGCACACCGCAGTGTACTCTTCCGGTGTGTATCCCTACGCGCATGTTTAGTTCATTCACTCCCGTCATAGTCCTCACCAAACTACAAAGGATAGATAATAGCCATATTAACAATGCAATCTGATTGGTAACAAGAGCATGTAATTGGTTATTATGCGGGAATGTAAAAATGTAGTTTTGTAGAGGAAAGCGACTAAGCCACTCAGAAATTTGATTTCTTTTTGGAAGGATAGAATTTCACCCCATGCGGACCTTTCATTTGAACAACAGCTTTCTTCGCTTCCATCAGAAGGGGAGTGGCAGTTTCTTTTGGAAAGACAATTAGACAGATAGACCAAAATATCCAGCAGTGGTACCAGGGGCGCCCCTCCCGCAGTTAAAGTTTTCAGTTTTTTTGCTAATATTTTACAATGTTTTAACGGAATTTTAATGGGGCGCCCCTGCAGACAGACACATGAACCTACCTGATTACTTCTATCATGTCTATGCCCATCTCCACAGAACACTGGGCGTGGTCAGCCCTCGCCTCGGGCAGCCCACTCACACAGTAGTAACAGTCGCCGAGAATCTTTATCCGCAAACAGTGGTTCTCTGCCGCCAGCTCGTCAAACCTGAATCCGTACAGGAAATTCGTATTATAAATTCAAAGCTGCGCGCACAAGAAGACGTACAAGTTGAAAAGTGGGTAATGCATACGGAGAACTTAACGTTTGTTTTCCAGTGACTTGGGTCAAATTTAATGTGCATTTCCTATGTTGACAAAGACAAGAAAAGTTGTGTTGTTTTACTTGTTCACAAAAATTATTCCAAAATGTCAGTAGAATTCGAGATAAGGAAGGTTTTGAATCCGACACTCGGGAGTCAAGGCATTATTTAAAAAGATCTACCAACAGTACAATTGAAAAGCGATAAAATCAGTTTTTGTGCTGTTTTCTATGTGATGATTGAGAATTACAAATTCAGCTCGTGCCTGAAATTACTGTCAATAATTTTGGGAACGTGCAGAACAAGAGAGAGAACAGCAAGTGTATTTGTTTTATTGGGTGTTTTGCAAAGAGAAGAATTTCACGCAGTGGTTTCTCGTCAGATAAGGCAAATTTTGCAGGCAAAATCAGTCTTTATTTCTGAAAGTTTCCATTGTTACCCTCCCGCATAAATAATTTCTGTGATTAAAAGGAAAAAAAACTGTACTCACCTGGCGAATAATTCGTTTAACATTTTAACCAATTCCTGAGCGTCACTTTGTGATGCCAAAGCTGTGAATCCACAGATATCAGCGAAAAGGATACTGAAAATACAGAATAACGAAATCGAGTTATTAAAATCGACTAAAAAGGTAAAGTGGTCAGGGGAGTGTGCGCGGGGACGGGAATGAGATTGGTTTCGTCATCATTGGCGGATCTAGGGGGGGAGCGCGGGAGGCGCCCCCTCCCCCCTACGGGCCAAAATTTCTTCATTTTCATGCACGTTTCGGGGATTTTTGCACTAAAATCGGGTAAAAATTGGGGCGCCCCAAGGTTGGCGGCCCCCCCACCAGAAATCCTGGATCCGCCACTGGTCATGAATATCAGTGAGCAATCAACAATTCGGTAGAACGTTTTTAAATACGACTCTTCAGGTCATGAAATTACTATCAAACGTTTAAGACCCCGTAACCATTAGGTCAGCATAAAATTCAATTGTTGCGGGTCCTTAAACTCTTGATAGTTATTCAGGATCTGCTCTCACTTTCAATTTGTAACACATCTGTTATTATCAACTAAAATCCTGGAACATAATTTTGTTATATAATATTAGTGCTTCAAAATAATTCTGTGACCTACACTTGATAACAATATAAAAACATTAAAACAAGAGATTTTTTTCGTTTCCTGGTGTTTTGGGCAAAAGCTTATAAAATGTAATGTTGAATTATGAATATAAAGAAGACTTACACACTTGTAAATGATATCAAGATATCATTTACAAGAGTATATGTCTTCTATATGTCGCGAAGTGGCTTTTTATTTCAAATAGATAGTGATGGGTCATGTTCACAGTTTGTATTGGAATAACATGAGGGAATTGAATTAGTCCCGGAT
>JBCAUI010522956.1:0-11782 GCA_038406195.1 Haplosyllis anthogorgicola | reverse complement strand
CTGGTCCTATAATTGGAGGAAGTGCAGATAGTGATGTTTGCAGCATTGACAAAAATTTAAGTCAAGGTTAGTTTTTTTGAAAATTGGTGAAAAACATTTTTAGTTTTTGGAATAAAATGGTATACAGTAGAACCTCCCATTTATGGATGCCAACTTTTCCAACCTAAAATATCATTAAAATGGAGATGTTCTGGCTGACAACTGTTTTACCACACTGTAACTATTATTTGCTATTTGCATTGGAGCATGGTAAACATGAATTGAATGGAAACCACACAAGTTTGCTCCAATCTAAAATGTGAAAAAATGACCCACCTTGAAGCACTGTAAAGTAGGTAGCTGTGAACAGCCATTGGTGTCAACTTTGCATTGGAGCATGGTAAACATGCAGTGAATGGAAACCACACAAGTCTGCTCCAATCTAAAATGTGAAAAAAATTATCCATCTTGGAGCACCGTAAAGTAGTTAGCTGTGAACAACCATTGGTATCAACTCCAAACTTTACATTGGAGCATGATAAACTTGAAGTTAATGGAGAACCATACAAGTGTGCTCCAATGCAAAATATCAACAAAAAACATCCAACTTGTAGCACCATAGCCTAGATATTCATAAATCTGGAAATGAATAGTCACCAATTGATGTCTGCTCCAATGATAAATTTATGGCAGAATATCAAAAACATAATAAAGTTGGAGCACTGTAAACTGAATGACAATGGATACCTATTGGTGTCTGCTCCAATCATAAGTTCATATGCTGTGGAGCATTCATTAATCTCCAGTGTACATGAAAGCTGTTATTGGGTGTTTCTGTCACTTGCTGCTTTGAAGTTCAAAATGAGTGACAAGTATCCATAATGAAATTTTGCAATTATGTCATTAATATGTTAGGCAGGTTCTGGTTTTCATCCAATTAATTTTATTTATAAATGTTATTTTAGGTGTAAATCTGGATGATGTGTGCAATAGAGACAGTGATTCAAATGAAAGTCCTGACAATCCAGGCTGCTTTGTAGATGACAAGAATGGTGTATATGTGAATGTAATGTCTAGTAAGACCATGAAACCTTGCATTGCTGATGTCATCACAGAAGGTGATATTGACAATATGTCAGTAAAGAAATATGCAGCAAATACTGAGCATAGTTACAGTTGGGCTGTAACACTGTTCAGTGAATGGAAGGCACAGAGAAATAGTATTGCAAAGCAATGTCCTGAATTGAAATTATCTTTCATTCATGGTGAGCTAGTTGATATGACAGTAGATGAGTTGAATTACTGTCTGTCTAGATTTGTAGCAGAAGTTCATAAATCAAATGGTGCTTTGTTTCCTGGCAAGACACTGTTGGCAATTCTGTCTGGTATACAGAGATATTTGAAAACAAAGAATGTAGTTTACAAATTTCTCAAAGACCAAGTTTTTATGCAGGTACAAAATACTGTTGATTATGTTATGAAGGAGAGATCAAAGCTGGGTATTGGTACACATCATAGACAAGCTCATGTTATTGAGGAGTCTTATGAAGAGGTTCTGTGGAATCATCGTATATTAGGTTGTACCAATCCAAAAGCATTAGTTGAAACTGTATTGTACTTGTTTGAGCTGAATTTTGCATTGAGGGAAGCTGAAGAGCATCATGCCATTAGGTTTGTAGATAGCCAGGTATCATTGAATACTGATCTTTATGGAGTCCATTACTTGGAGTACAAAGAAGATATTAGTAAGAGTAATCAGGGAGGTTTGGATCATGCAAAAGTAAAGGGGAAAGTTGTCTGTGCATATGAAAATAAGGCACATCCAGAGAGATGTATTGTGCAACTGTATTTATTGTATTTGGAACATTGTCCTCCAGCTGACCAGATTAGATGTAATGCATTTTATCTACATCCTATTGCAAACCCCAAAACAGAAATTTGGTATTATAACATGCCTATGGGTCACAATACTCTCTCTGGAATTGTTGGAAATATGGCAAAGAGGGCTAGTTTGGAAGGCTTCTTTTCCAACCACTCTCTGCAAGCCACATGTGCAACTCAACTTTATGATCATGGTATTGACAAACAAATCATTGCTGAGACTACTGGTCATAGATCTTCAAGTGTTAGATCATACAAACCTACATCAAATCTCCTGAAACATAAGGCAAGTAGTATTGTGCAGAATTGTAATCCTAGCAAGAACATCATGACTGCTTATGGAAATGATAGGGATGATCATGATGAGGGTACAGGTGTGTTGGCAAGACCAATTGATGTCACATTGAATGTGAAAGTTTCTGTTGAAAAGGTACAGAACTAAACTGAAGTATTTGGGTCATTTCATGTGAGAGAAATTAGAGTATCAAGTTTAAAGATCATTCTATTCTTCTGTTGTTAAAAATGTGACACTATTGTTAAGTGAAACTATTGTTAATTGTTCACAAGTTTAAAGTTAAGAATAAAGTTACGTAAAAATTTGTTGGGTGTTTGTGTTTTATTTTTGTGTTCAATGAAGCTAATCGTATTGATATGGAAGAATATTGCACGCTTAGAACAAAGAAATTACGAGCCATCGGTATATTTAAGGAATTAAGTTTCCCGTTATTACCCGAATTGCAAACGTTAAACGTAATGGCGATGGATACGATGAGTAGCTCGCCCGCGATACCGCCTGTGATGCTCATTATCAAGTCTTCATTGTCCTCGCCTTTATCACTCAGTTCTGTAATAAATTTTTTTTTAGTTATCTAGAATACACTGATGGCAACATAAAAGACGCGGATTTACTGAGTTTGAATATAACATTTCATGTTTAATCGTACTGAAAAAATGAGAGAACTTACGCACATAAAATCTTTCTATCGTAATGACCGTGTGTCTGTAAAGCGGTGTAGTGGCATGTTGGTAACATTTTGTTTCTTTTACAGCATCTGTATTCCTTAATGTAATTAATATCATATATGTTTAGAATCACCTATTACTCAGTTATTTTATATTGTTATTTATTTCCATGTCCTTGAATTTTTATCTTGAAGTTTATAATCAATTACTTTTACTATGGTGTATCAATTTGTGACAGAAAAGTGTCTGTTATGGAAAATATGGCATATTTTTTCTTTGAGTTTTTGGATAAAAATAAAAGCAATTGTTATTATATTTTATTGATGTTGTAGTACTATTTGGAACTGAAATCAAACATATAGAGATTTTTAGAATATACCATAAATCCTTATTTAAATATCTTTTAATATCATGTGTTATGTTAAATGTAAATTCTCTGTCACAGTCATTCTCTATTTTTGTTTGTCTATGTATTGTGGAAAATATTTACTTATTTAAATGTTTTCTCTCAATAAAGTGTTTATATCAATTAAAACAATATTCTAATGACATTAAATTGTCTTTGTTCCTTTAAATGTATGAAAAATCCTATCTAGGAGGTGGCTCCACTGATTGTCATGCTGTGTCATTTCCATAATGCTTTCTTCAAATCTTTGGTTTTATGTAACTTATCACAGAGGGCAGAATTATGAAAATCTAAATTCATGAATACAATTATTTCTGATACACAATTGTGTTTTATAATTAAAACAAAATGATCAAAAACAATTTTTTAGTCATTTTAACTGATAAGCATTTATTAATTATGTATCGTTTACAATAGAGTCATCTCAACAGCCTGGCATTCCCAAATTTCTTGAAAATAACAATTTTCCATATCACATAGCAGGTGGCAGTACAAAATAATTTTATTGTATGTGTCAAGGCAGGAGCCACCCTCTCGAATCCGGGAGGTTCTCCGCTTCGGTCTCAGTCAGGAAGATCGCTTCCCATATCTCTGGGCACCAGCTGAAGTCCAAATGGAGCCGATCTGGCCATGTTATGCTTACTTTGAGGCTTTATCAAGCCACCCGACACGGCATGTGGTGCAACAATTAACTACTAACTGAAGGACCCTGGCCGACGGGCACTGGGTTGAATGCTATTAATGACTGAAGACAACAATTCAGTAGGCTTCAAAATGTCTCGTGAGATGGACACCTGGGAAGATGCACAAGCCAACCCAAAGGACACAAGGACAGATGTGTCCCTGTAGACGGGGTCAAACATTCTTAAATACACCTGTGGAGGGTCGGGAATGATGTCATGCTCGTGACATCATCATAGGAACACTCAAATTGTGATGTAAAGCCTCGTAAAACATTTGTATGGTGAGGTCACA
Source organism: Haplosyllis anthogorgicola (assembly GCA_038406195.1). NCBI lineage: Eukaryota > Metazoa > Annelida > Polychaeta > Phyllodocida > Syllidae > Haplosyllis > Haplosyllis anthogorgicola. Next base: position 7,578 of record JBCAUI010522956.1, on the reverse strand, counting down.
GCCATGACGCATGTGCACTGGTAATTGGCTAGAAGGCAGCCACCCCCCATGGGAAGCGGTCACACCTGGAATGGGAGACCAGAGCAGTCACCCACAAGAATTTGCGGAAGAACCACCAAGGATGGTTTACGGAGCCGTGACATTCTCCCCCAGGCACCCGCCTCGTCCTCGAGGCGTGCTTTAATTATCACAATAATGAATGTACATATGTAAAATATCAAGAAAAATATGAGCGAATGGATTAACATGCATTGTTTTAAATAACTTGTTATGCACAGATGGCCCAAAAGCAAAAGTACGAATGACTAATTGTGAATGGCTAAATACAAACGAATGACTAATTATGGAAAGCCCATGCCAGGAGCTGGATGTACTTCCAAGCTCAACTTCTGAATAATTTTAAGATGGTTATGAAAACTATTATGAATATGATGTCTTGAACAGTGTCTTCGAGAGTGTCTGTCTGGGTGCCGGGTATTTTGTTGTCTTACTCCCTCTCAGCACTGGCCACTCATTTCTGTGCCGGTTCTGCAGGATTCTCCCCATTTCCTCATTTTCGTACAGACGGTGAATCAGGCTCTGGTATGACAATGAAGCTAGAAATAGTCGACACTGCATCATCATTTCCAGGTATTGTGGCAGATTTTTCTGGAATACCGGTTTCATCATAGTCCAGGTCTTCATCAGGAGGGATGACCTATGACTCGCCCAAGCCTGGGGGTGGCCGGGGGATCTTGGCAGTCTCCCTCATCAATGTGGTAGCTTCAGCAGCCACTTGTTTAGTGATGGGTGTGCCAGATAGGTGTGGTGCAGCATCTGCCAAGAGTCTACCAGTCACTGTGACCTGTTCAACTAGCTCAGCCACTGTCCTTCTCAGATGGAACTCTTCCGTGTTTCCAACTGGTGTCTGTGAGATGATAGGTCCCTGGAATGATATTGCAGCAAACTCTGCTGTGCTTGGGACAACCGTCATGGACTGGAAGCCAGGTAGCATGCCCAGAGCCATCTGGGTGAATGGGTTAACTTCGGGTGTACCGGTGGTGGCAGCCAGTTCAGACACTAGCTGCTCCGCCTCAGCTTGCACAGCCCCTTGAGGCTGGGTTTTTGGTTGCTGTGGAAACAGTTGGTCATACATGGTGAAGGGAGCTGGCTCGTCTGCAGAGTACATCTCCTTTAACAAAGTTTCTTCCAAGTCTTCCTTTGGGGCTTCCATACCGACTGAACACTCAAGACCTGCCAAAGGTTCCTCTCCCTCAATGTTTGAGTTGCTCTCAGCATAGTCTTTATTTGGGTCACTCTGAGTATAGTCAGCCTTCGGGACGTTCTGGGCATAGGTGGCATTCAGGTTGCCCAGGGCATAGGGGGCCTTTGGGTGGCCAGGCACTGGGGTCTTCTGTGCCAGGTGTTGTTTGATCAAATCTCCCCATCTGTGCCCCAGTCAGGCATGCAGGACATCTGCCACACTGCCGTAGATGGGACCAAACATGTCTTTAGCAAGGACTGTAATGGCTTCTCCGACTGGCAGAGGGTCTTTGGTGCTGGGCGCACTGTAGCATTTCTTCTCACACTGAGTGATGACTTCCCTAATGTCAAGGGCCACCAACGGGAACAGGCACTCGTGGAAGTCTGTCAATGACTCTGGCAGATACCGAGTGTCCCTGGAGCGGGTGTATCAGTCAAGATTACAGGTGCCTGAACTCTTCGAAGCGTACAGCAGTGCAGCCGCATAGGTGGTCATTCTGTCTTTTGCTTGTAATCTTACATCTTGAGGGGGCTGTCCATCCCCATAATAACAGGGCAGAAGAAAATCCATCACTCGGAGGTGTGGAGGCTCTGGTATGTAGAACGGCTCATTCTCCTTGTAGGTGAAGAATGCAACTGGGTACATATCCCAGGTCACCTGGGCCCAGGCCGCCAAGGAGTAGTACTGTGTTGGTGCAAGGGACTGTAGGTTAGCCACCCACTTTGGTGCAATGAGGTTGTTGAACCCCTTTTTTCCTATGTATTTCGACATGAAGTGTCACATCTTCCCTACTGGATTTGGGAACCCGGCCAGGTGGCTGGGCAATACATCCAGGTTTTGCGTATGACTCTTCTTGGGGTGAGTAGAGGATTCTCGTGACTGAGAGGCTTCTCATGGCCAAGAGGATTCTCATCGCTGAGAGTGGCTCCTCCATCTCCTGCCTTCCAATTGGCCGTCCCGATGGCTGTCCTGACTTCTGCTGGGCCTGTCTTCCCATCTGACAGACCTGGAGTCCCGTTCGCCTCCATCATCCCGGAGCGCCATCAAAAGGCATGGGTCAACATTGTCTTTTACAAGTGTTTTGGGTATCACTAAACTTTTTAGCTTGGGTTGGGGACTTGGGTGTCAGACCTCCTCCCCACTCTCTGATATGGTCACTCACTCCCTTCCAGCAATAATAGAGTTGGCAGGTCTGCAAGGCGCTCATGAAGTGAAGGTACTCCGCCCCTCCTCCTGACGGTCTCTCTCTCAGTATTCTTCATGCAGGAACTCCCTCAGATCTTGGACAGCTCAAGGTACACCATTGTTCGGATGAATACAGTCAGTCTCCATTGCCGGGATTGCCCGCATCAGGGATCGAAGGGCATCCTGCACAATGGTTCGATTTGGAGAATACCCATCATAGCGCAAGAGTTTATCTAAATTCCCAATGATGTCGGTCGGTATGGAGCGCAGTTCAGCTTCAGTAAGTTTGGGTATACAGGGCTCTACCATGCATGTGTCGGAGGCACTCCACAGTGTGACTAGGTCGCTGGCATCACATACCCTCTGGAGCAGGTCAGGTTGGATGAGCAGTTCCCTTCCCAACAGCATGTAGCCACCCTTCACATTTTCAGGCTCCTCTGATGGATCTCTCCCCTGCAAGAATCCATCAAAGCCCTGAGGTCACTGACCCATCAACTCCGTCTCTTTAGCCCATGCATCCAACTTGCCCCGTAGTCTCTCCTCTGCGACGAGAAGACTTACTAGGTTCACCGGGGTCTGGTTTTGGCTAATGTCAGTCATGTATCCTCCCCTCATATGTCCGGCTAACACCTCCACATGGAAGTACTTGATGACTGCATGGCAGAGTTGATCAGAGTCTGCTCACAACCATTCAGTCCAGAAACGCTCCATAGCAGTGGGCAACCTGGGTCGTTCACGTACACACGTTTCAAACAGTTTGAGTTTCTTGTCGGACTTGTCCACTTTGAATAGCAATGTGTCCCTCTGAGACTTTGGACAGGTCTGTTTCACTTGGTTGTGTGCCATATCATGCACTCAGTTGTAGGCATATCAGTTTTCTGCAGACTGCAAGGCATTGGCCAAGATGATCAGTTGTGTGAGCTCATCACTTGCACAGGCAGCCATCTCTAACACAAGCAGGCAGAAATCATCTATTCCCCCATGTCCCACAGTCGGGAGTACTGTGGTTGTGGACCCCACCCATCAGCTCTGAGGAACAGTATAATTCTGAAATTAAAGCCATGACCATGTTGAAATGAACACGTTGTATTTTCGAATTAAGCGAAACCAAAATTCTTAAAACTGATCTACAGGTGTGGGTGCAACCAAGGCCGGTGGCACCCCAGGGCTGGCCGGGCTGGGTATGCTCATCATCGCAGTGGGGGACTTGCACTCAAGTCCGCTCGGTCGACTCACATGAACGGGGCCTCTTCCTCTTCAGTCTTCTGCTCACTTGCCATGTTGTCGCCTTGGCGGGTGAAGCTTGAATGAGCAGGGAATCCCTGTGTGTCTGCTTTTATGCTGCCAATGATGTCATCATGACATCACGGGGCTCAGCCTCATTTTCGAGTTTGCCATATGTCAGGGGAACCCCTGCAGTTTTGTCCTCATTTTGATGCTAGGAGCTGATGTGTCAGCATGCCAGCTGGTCCTGACCACAAGGTAAGCCAAGTTTGTCTAAAGTTCTTCAGGGGTGCGGGTGGCCATGTGCCCGGCCGAGTCCAGCATGGCCGCTGTCTGGAGAGTAATCTTTAGGGCAGTTGCATGGTCAAGTTTTATTCGCCATTTTGTTTAAGGGAGGTGCACTCTTCTGCAGTTTGGACTGCCATTTTGTCTAAGGAGAGCAGACCTCTCCCCCAGGTTTTCCATTGTATAAGTTCATAATTTCAACCGGGCAGCTCAGAGCGGATGACCCCGGGTCGATCACATTATAATGGCTACTTTTTCCTGTTACAGTCAGGTCCACCACAATACAGAGCACCTGCAGCTCCCTGACAACTGATACCAAGCAGAAACCCACAAGGCACTGGCACGGGAGCAGTTGGCTCATCACTCTCTACCTATAGTCTTGAAACTAAAGTGGCTACAGAAGCACTTGAGAAAAGTCTTAACGAATCTACTGACACGCTCGCGGGTATGTGTTCAACACTGGACCTGACAGCTTCCGAACCCAGAAAAATGGAAGAGTGGCAGGCATGGTGCACTCATTGCAAGCAACTGATGATCAATCCATCCAGCATTCGACCAGAAAATGTCCAGGATTAGGGATACGTGCCATGCTGTCTGTCAGTCCACTCCATGGAGGCAGAAGTGTGGTCCTGGAGCGTTATGGAAAAGCTCATACAGACTGGGAAGTTTGGTCATTACACTGACATGGACAACTGCCCCATGGACTTTGAGCCCAAATCTCAACTAGCCTTGCTGGTAACCTGCTTCCCTGTGTCATGTGGTGGGGTAATTGTCGACCACGCCTACTTGTGCCATGTACACATCCACTCCGGACAGGAGACTTGCCCCATCAGGCCAGCCCTGTGTTGTTTGGACCTTCTGGAGGAGGAACACAACATCACTGCCATTGCCCTGGTTCATGTGGACTCCAAGACATCCGTGGGCCAGTGGCCGAGATTGGTCTCCGACCATTTCGAACTACCTGTGTTTTGTCATTTCATCAATGATCAGGGTGGTGTGAGGCTTCGTTTTGGTGATGAGGATGTGCCCTGCCGACCATTTCGAAACTTTTCTGCAAGAGGGCTCTTCAGAACAATAGATGGGAAAGGCATCTTACCCTTGACTCGTACTGGCCCCCCAAACACATTATGTTGAAGGACCTGAAACTCTCGTCCATGTACCCCCTCTGTCCCGAATTCATCCAGCCCATGGGTGACCATCTCAAGGACCTCGGCTGCTCCGGTGAGCTCTTTCATGAGATCATGTTTGCCGATGCACCAAATCAGACACCAGCTACCAGCCTGGAGGATCTCCTTGGTGTCATCAGGGTAAACTTCACCTATGGCATCCAGGATGGCTTTTCACTCTCTGGCCCCTGGGCAGTCCGTTTTGCAGTGCCTGAGTCAGGTCTGGCCACTCCCAGAGATCCACTCACTGTATACAAGATACAAATTCTCAATGATGGGTGCAGGGCAGTGCAGGAGTTCGAAGAGCAGACCTCCATCATGCGCCTTGCGGATGTACAGGCAGCAGTGGACATGAACACTGCATTTGAAAAGGCTGCGCAGGAAGGCACCAAAGGCTTGTGGAGGGAATATGATGCTCATCAGGACAAACCCATGAAGGACTTTAGTCGCAAACTAGGAAAGGCCACAGCGGATGCCAAGGTGAATATCGCGGTTGTCCAAGAAGAGTATGTGCGTAAACATCTCGCAAAACGTGAGGCAGAATTCAGGCGAGCAAGGGTCAACCTGGTGGCCAGGCTGGATGCGGTCTCCCTTGGGTTGGTTGCAGCCCGCAACTACAAGAACATGGCTAGCTTCAAGAGGGTATTGGCATCGTACGACCTGGACCATCCAATCCTTAATATGCCCATACCGGATCTCTGCCCCTGTGTGTCCTACGACGTGTGAAGCATCATTGGGGATGAAGCACTGTTTGGGTTCCTTCTTCCTCATGTGAAGACAGCCGAGGCGGCCAGCCCCTCTGGGAGAATGACATCCCAGAAGTCAGCAGACTGGACAAGTATGGTAACCTCCTCTCCGATCCTGCCCACTAATGCGACGATGGTAACAGCCGGGGTTACATTGCACACTTCCTCTGGTGGGCAGGTGTCCACTTCCAGTCAGAGTGGTGACAAACCTTTTCTGCCTCTGGACCAATCTGGCTTCCAGTTCAGATGCTCCAGACTCTCTAGCACCTCTCCATTGCTCCCGACATTCCACAGTCCCATTTCTGAATCCTTCTTTTCCAAAGGGAAGGCCAGCATTACTCATCCAGCCAAAAGGTCATCCGCACTAGTCCAGATAGATGTGTCAAGGCCCCTGGAGCAGCCCAAGCCTACCCACAAGCTGGCAGCATTGAAGGAAGATCTGGACAGCATGCTCCTAATAGACCTGGATGGCTCGGACCCCGAGGGCACTCTCATGATGGAGTCCATTGCGGCCAACACAGCCAAGAAAAGGGCAAATCTAGAAGACATAGTGGCGGCCATCATAACCAGCCCAGAAAAACCAAAGAAGGAAAACTCCGACAAGTCGAGAAGGTCTAGGACCCCCAACAATCAGAGGCCTGACAGCAAAGGCAAACAGAAGAAGGGCTCTCCGCTTAAGCACAAAAAGGATAAGAAGCACAGGTCAGACCACAAGCACAAAAGGGACCATAAGGACTCTGAGGCAGACAAGGAGGCAGCCAAGAAGTCACACCCCTCCCATGAAGATGGGAAATCCTCCCCGAGGGGAGAGAGTAGCTGAAAGGTAGTTCATTCCACAGCGTGCAAAGACATCGAATGCCCCAAGGTGACCAATACAAAGACAACGCCCAAAAATTGAGCACAGACGAGAAGAAATGAAAGGCACAAGAGGCCTTCTGCAGTCCAGAGAGTGATGATGAGGGTGGGGGAAGAAGATCAAAATGCCCAAGAGCAGACGTCTGGTCGACTCCTCGTCCAGCGACTCTGACTCTGATTCATCTAGCTCGTCATCCTCATCCGATGATGAGAGTGAAGGCTAGGCCAGTTGCCCCAAGCACCAGCCTCGCAGGCGATCCTGATCACGCTCCAAAGGCAGGTCCCGTTCACAGTCTCACTCTGGCAACCACTCCAGGGCGTCTGCCCATAACCCAGATCTACACCCAGACTGGACGGAGTCCGCTGACACTGCGGCCATTGTGAAGGAGGACATCAATCACGTTTGGGTGTGGGACAGTGAAGAAACTAAGGAATTGTGCACAGTTCTCGAGAAACACAACAAGTTGGACACGACTCAGATGACCGAGCACACCCATGAAGAACTTAAAGTGCACTTCCGTTAGGCACACAACCCCCGCGTTCACAGCTTCAGCTCCATGCATGATGACAAGTGGCCCGAATGGGTTTATGACCTTGGATGGAGAGAGGCATTGAAGAGGATAGTATCACACACCCACAATGGGAACTGGAGCCAGGGTATGCCTTGTGACCAGGCCTATTTCATCAATGCTCCCTCAGAGGCAAATGTCAGCAATCTACTGGGCAAGATCCATTCCAGTAAAGCTATTCAGGGCCGTAAATATGATGACAGTAGGGCGGCCAAGACATTGATGAAATTCTATCAATGCCCCTACTGTGGAGAAGTGAAGACGAACTCCTCCACCTACATCAGCCATGTTGTTGGAGGCCACTA
>JBCAUI010522945.1:0-11782 GCA_038406195.1 Haplosyllis anthogorgicola | reverse complement strand
CTCAGCATGCTCCTCCAGCCCTGCTTACCAAAAGTAGCCCAAACCCACCCCCCTCGAACCACCTGCCAATTTTACGGCATGGCCCACCATGTCGCGGGATCACGTGGCCCTGACACGGGACCTTCGTGGCAGGGTAGCCCTGCATCTCCCCCATGCTACCCTAGTTTGGCTAAGAAGGGCCGCGCGATCCCTATGCGGGGCAGCTGTGTGAAGGGAGGGGGGCTCAGGTGTGAGAGATGGAATGGACTACCAAAACTTAAATTCTGTGACTGTCAAGGTGCAAGATACCTTGCCACTGCCACGACTATCAAATTTGTGGCCAGAGCAAAGAATCACCTGCCCCACAGGGAAACGATGACACTGCCTAACCAAGCACAGGGATGCGTAGGGGAGACCCAGGGCTATGCGACCGCAAAGACGGCTCGTTGATCCCATACAATCCCTATGCGGGGCACCCCGTCGAAGTTTCCTGCCAAAAAAGTGAAAACCTGACTGTCAAGTGTCTCTATACCCCGCCACCCCTTGAAATAGGAGGAAGCTCTCCGAAACCACCCCCTCACTTTGCATGCCTGCCAAACGTAGGGAAACGATGGCCCAGCCTAACTGAGGGTAGGGACGTGTAGGGGAGATGTGGGGCTACACTGCCGCGAAGATGGCTTGTCGATACCTCATGATCCTGTGATGTGGCATCACTTTCGGTTCGGAAGTGCCCGGTGTTTGGTTCACCCCACAGCCTCCATCTGCCACCTCGTCTTGGGAGAAGGGGCCAAGGTGCAGCCCGGCTGAGGGCGAGGCACTTTGCCTGGGGGAAGCGCTGCCAAAGCCCCTTCTCCTGGGTGGCCATGGGATGATGAGATTGAGCAATGGGCCTGGATCGGCCGGCCAATATGAGCCTGGATTGGCCCGCATCAGCCGGCCGATATGAGCCCGGATCGTCCTGGATCAGCCAGAAATCGGCTGGCCCATTTTAAACAAATCAGCCAAATATCGGCCGGCCGATTTCCTTCGTTTTCATGCACATGCACTTTCCACAAAATTTTGGGCAAAAATAGGGGTGGCACCCCCCCTCAACAGCCAACAGCCAAATATCGGCCGGCTGATTTCCTTCGTTTTCATGCACAGGCACTTTCAGATTTCACAAAATGAGCCTAAATCAGCCGGCCCATTTTAAACAAATCAGCCAAATATCAAAAAATCAGCCGACTGATTTTCTTCATTTTCATTATTATAAAATCGGCCGGCACCAGTTACAATAGCTTGTTTTCGTTTGATGTTAAGATTAGACTCAAAATGTGTTAAATACAGTTACAGTTACAATAGCTTGTTTTCGTTTGATGTTGAGATTAGACTCAAAATGTGTTAAATACAGTACAAACATCGGCTGCACGTCACCTGTGATAAGAAGAAGAAATATCGATTAAGGGCATTTCTATTGTGTCGGAAATATCGATATAAGCGGGGAAATCGATATAGGAATATCGATATAAGCAAAACAATTAACACTGGGGTCAATGGAAGAAATTTGGTGCCGAAAAAATATCGATATAAGCGGGATATCGATATAAGCGATATCGTTATAAGCGGGGAGGAGTGTACGTTATTTTTATTTCTTTAGGATGTGTGGTACTTTTATTGCCATAAGATTAAATTACTAAGGCAAGTGACTATATTATATCCCAGAAAATATGTAGCCTTTGACTTGTTTAATTATTCGGTAATAATCTTGATTTTACATTGCAATGACATGAAGTTTGATTCTTATTGTTAACCGAAAATTATGCAAAGAATGGATACGCGCGCATCATGTAGTTAGTGTCTTGCCCAACACCAAAGTGCAAATAATATGTACGAGAGGGCATTTCACGTAAATGAATACATTTACGTGTAGTTAGCAAAGCTAACAGCAACATGATTATTACCCTAGTTTTGAAATGTTTGTTGTTACGTTTCTTTATCGAGTGATACAGGAAAAGTATTGCGCATTTAAATCATAAAGTAGAACCAAGAAAGACATGTTACGGTGTGAACGTTAAAATAAAATGAAGACTTATGAAACAATTTATATATTTGTTTTGTTATGTTTACACTTACAACATTACTCAATGAAATCGTTGTAAAAAAAAGAACATTTATTTCACACGCACATACATGTTTCAGTATTTTGAGAAATGTTCACGAATTGCACTAGTTATCAAAAACTAATCCGAATGTAACGATGGGAATTCATTACAAAGACATTCAGCAGACTGAGATGCACCCTTGTTCACAAGGGCACATAAATGAAAATTTTAACACCCCACCCCTCCATACAGATACATGTAGCCTATATTTCTGAACTTTGCATCATGAGAACGTCGAGGGGAAACCTGTACAAAATTTGAAGCAGTAGACAGACCGAGCAAAGAAAAATGCTGTCCACATCACTCTTACAATAAAATGGTCAAAAGAGAGCTGAACACAAGACTTGTATTTTGCACTGTACAAGTTTGTTATTATCTTTGACACCGGATACATGTAATTGGGAAATCTCGAAACAATCCCCCTCCCCCGTTTTCATTCTAAATGTTTATGGGAAAATGATTACTTAATTTTCTCTTGTCGCTACCCTGTTCGATGTGACCAACAAACTGTTCAGAGCACTGTGTAATTTACTGTTTAGTACAAGTCTTTTACTTTTCCTGTAAATTAAATGTAATATGAAAACAGTTCGATAGCTCAGTTTTTACAATGAATCCAAGACTTTCATTCATGTCTTAATCTGTTATGTTTAGAAAAGCCAACTACTTGAATTACTACAAGACCACCCATTCAAGAACGATTAAGCAAACTAACTAAAGACATTGTCTACTGTTTAAAATATCACAGTCTCGAAATAGTTTGGGTTGCTACATTACGTTATATTTACAATTACAATGACACGGAGAAATTAGAACTCTCATCCAATGTACAAGGTACTCACATGTACTATCATGGTTATTTTGAGGTCTCAAAAGACTTTGGTGAGGGATGTGAATAATAAAATATTTCCAATGTAGTGCAACAAACCAAACATGACTACATGTACTGTCAGCATGCTCGATTTTATTTTGTTTGTTAAATAATATCAAATTCATTTCAACTCACATTAACATGAGTTTTATGAAGGAATAAACTGTTTTAGCCCCTGCAGGATAAAATTTGTTTATTCCTGGTGGTTGGTAACTTTCCATGCACTGTCCATGAAAAAATGAACAAGTTGCATGAATATGTTTTAGGTCCATTTTTTGGACATAGTTCGTTACTAGTATCGATCTTATGTTATTTTTCAGTTCTAAATTTTAAATATTTATCTATTTGTGACCGAAGGCGGACATGTATATTCTTTTCATTGGTGAAAGACTTAAAATTTGACAAATGACTGAGTTTCAAATTTGATTTTTGTGTAGCTGTGTAGAACTATCAGATGTTGCCATTAAAATGCATACATAACCAAAAACAAAAAAATGTTCAAAACATACAAGTACAAAACATTTCCTACATTGATGTTTTTGTGCGGTGGAAAACGAGTAATGAAATAAAGTCAGGTACCAATGGTTAAGCAGTAAATATGATATTCACACGAATATCGTTGCATATAAATACACGTACAAAAGTGAAACCAGATCAAATAATCATAGTACCTGCTTTTGTGACAAATGAAATTATACCCCAGTTCGAACCAGGTCCTCATTTAACTTAAAGAACCACCATAATGATAAAAAATTAATGGCATGTACATCCAAAAAGTAAGCCTCATTTCACAAAGTAAACGTCGTAGTAAATTTGTGAAGTATGCTTTGGCTTTACTTAAATACAGTATGAAAAAATCCTATCAAGGGCCCAGTTACACCATCTGGTAGTCCTTATACGTTTTAGATTGCGGAAGATCATCAACATTATAGACGTTTCTCCAGTCAATCTGTGCTGGGCGGCATAAACCAAGCAACTTCCAGCCCATGAGATCCACGAGATTCTGCCATACTCCCCGACTACAGTAAAGTGCATTAGAAATATAAATTTCGCAATTTACAAACGATGAGGCAATTTTTTTTCTTTGACGATTTGATGGCAATATATTTTGTACAGGATTTATGAAAAATTAACCACAAAAGCTTTGTTCATAAGAATAAACCATATACACTCCTCCCCGGATATATCGATATCGCTTATATCGATATCCCGCTTATATCGATACAATCTTTTGCAGTCAGTCAAATTAAGATATGTAGATATTTGTTCCGCATATATCGATATCCTGCTTATATCGATGCCATTTTTCTGCACCAAAAATATCGATATATCCGGGGACGAGTGTATTTGGATTATTCTCGAAACGATAGTTTTTACTTACTCAAATGGACTCTTGTACTTTCCCGGTCTGTCTGTGTGGAAATGTTTGTAGCGATTAAAGTTTAGACGTTCATTGGTGGTCGCAGCTAACCACACAACCTACATTGCAAACAAAACATTCACGTATGATTCATTCATTCATTCTAAATTATTGCTGCAAGTCAAAGTAAATCTACCATACTATACATGACACAATTGCAAAGCATTTCCTTAACGAAATAAAGGTTAGTACTCTGCCTTTCAAAAGTCTACCAATTTCACATACCTGATACAACTGACATATGAGCAGGGTTCCAACCCACAGAAGGTGCAAACTTGCATTCAGTGCTATCCAGAAGACCCATGGCGAACACGTCATTATTTTGGCAAGAAGTATAAAAACGCCATCATCGGTACTCATATCACACGTAGCATGCCAGTCTGAAAATTGGACGCACACACATTAAGTATGGCTGAGAATGAAAGTGCTAAACAAGAAGTACATTTATAACCTGACGAAATTTTTAAAAGTTATCATACATGTAATTATACGTACATCTTGCAGCACCATAGATACACCACAGTATCATGCCCGACAAAAAGAACAAATAGGCGACAAAATATTTGTGGTTGCCAGCACCTAAAAGAACAAACCATCCCTTTTTATTTGTTCTCTCTTATTGAAGTGTAAAATGTACCGTTTTACTTATAAAAGAGATAATAATAAGGTCTTTTTGATGCACATAATTAAACACAATTCAGACACCTGAATTATCATTTCATCCTCGATTTTCTTCACGCACATTACTTACCAACACAATTATCGACCCAGGGACAATGGTGGTCAAACTTCGCCACACAACGGTTGCATATGGAACAATGCTTCGACCTAATAGGGCGCCTAATAATACACGTGCTACAGAAGTGGGTCATATCAAACGACTGTGTCTCTGCGAGCTGTAGAATAGTCTGCAAAGCAAATGATTTTTATTTTACTATAGAAATTTGGTGAATAATATTATGCATGGGGAATTTGCAATCACCATGTTTTTGAGATACCAAGGTCAAAGTTCTGTAGGATGCAAAGGCAGATTACAGGTACCGGTGGCAGATCATAAAATATGAAACATCTTATTCCATAGTAACACTGTTATCATAGTAACATTGTGATCCCATTTTATGAGAAACAGACACATTCTCACTGTTTAGTATTTATAGCTGATGACCCATCTAAGTCACTGATGTATTTTCGTCCAACAGGTGCAAATGACATACAGTGTAGCTACTAATGTGGTACAGGTACTGAAAAATACGTACTTTAACTTTCTCATCCCGATTAGTTTCAATAATGCCTGGGTCAGTCTTCCATGCTTTGTAAAAGTTATACATAAGAAACGCTGTATTGATCATAAATGGAATCTGAATTTGGTAAGTATTTACATCTGATTACAGCAGTTAAGGGAGCTAATCCTTTTGCCAAATGTATCAAATAATGGTTTTTTTCTATTGTCTTTTAATGTATTGATAGCAGCATCATAACCCAGGGTTCTCACTTTCTGGCATTGACAAAATTCCGGGGGGTTTCCAGGATTTTTAAGTGAAATTCCTGGCTGAATTTTAATATTTATGTTTTTCCTGAAAAAATAGGGATTTTCTTGCAAAAATAGGAAAAATAGGAACACTTGACAGTCTGATTAAACTGATGGTGTATTGTAAGCAGAGAGGCCTGCCCCTGACACAGAGTTCACTTACATTCTACCCAGGAAAGCCTTAGAACTAGTGAAATTGAAAAATGTATATAACTGTCCATGGTACTGTCATTTTTCCAGGATACCTATGATTTTTCCAGGGTTTTTAATAAAATTGTCAAATTCCAGTACTTTTCCAGGACCTGGAAAAATGACTCTAGGTTTTCCAGGTTTTCCAGTAGTAGTGGGAACCCTGATAACCATTCCATGACTGAAAGTCGCTATACGTTTTTTAGTGTAATACAGTACCATTGAAATTTTCATTGAGTTAGGTATCTTATATACACTTTTATAGCCATTTAATTAATATAGGTTTAAAACATTGTGAAAGAGACGAAAGGATACATGGCCAGTAATACACAAACCATGTTGTGTACATCCAGAACTTCGTGGCAAGATACAGAGCTATGGGTGTCACTACTGAGAATGTATGGTCAAAGAAATATCTGCAAGTAAAACAAAGCAAAGTCCTTTAGTAATGAACAACCAGTATAAAATGACATACAAAATTAATCGAAAAAATCTGAAGCACATTATACTGATACAATACAGTGTGAATACGGAATCGTGTTTATTTACTTGTACATGTATATGCATACTTACTTGCCCAAGAGCCTCCAAATTACACCTAACACAACAAATAGGACAATTTTGGCAAACCACGGCTGACTGAGATTGAATATAAAACCTATAGCAAAGAGTGCGAAGAACGGGAAAAAGAGCATCACTTTCTTTCTCACCGTCTGAAATAAGAAATGAGAGGCAATTCACCAAAGTAAGTTTGGAATGATCAGCTAACATTTCAAAGGAAATGTGTTGACAATTAAATACATGATTAAAGTACATTGTGGCGTTGTAATTACATGCGATGCTGAATGCTGTAACACCTACCTTGTCGCCAGAAAGGCTTGTGAAGAAATTTACTGTACCCTCCAAACCCCTTTCTTGTCGAACTTCCCTTATTTTCTTTGCTATCCATGATCCCCGTTTAACTAAAGCTACCTCCAGTGGAGTTTGACCCTGCAGCGGAAAGCGTTAAATAATGCCAAATTATTGGTCAAGTATATGACCACACACCTCTGAACTTCTTATAATTTAAGTACAAATTAATGAATGGGTTGTCAACTACATTATTGAAAAGGGTTCAAAATTACAAATCACCTTGTCATTCTTTATTTCTGTGTTGGCGCCCGCATCTAACAGTAACCGTGCTGCCACATGATTCCCAGATAATGCTGCCCAATGAAGTGCTGTGTTACCGTGGAATTTGTCCGTTTTACTCAAACTTGCTTTGAACGTAAGCAAAAGTCTCACAGGATCTGGTCTGCAAAATACCTAATCTATTATTACACATTGTACACCAGGCATTTTCCACAATCTGGACATTGCAAGAAGGTACAGTATTTGGTAATCTTGCATCAATCAAAAGCCTAGATAAAATATTTCTCAAAAAGTAACAATAACTTAAGTATACCGATCTTTCACTACCGTACAGTTGCAATGATTGCTCTGTACAATTCACTTTTGTACAGAAACGGCTTGTTATCTGGGGTCTAAATAGAGTATCCTGAATTGGAACAATCAATCAGTTGTAAACAACTGCATAACGTGTTCAAATTTTATCACCAAGTAAATCTTTTTTGCTACTTTAATCAAAATAAATGAGTTAGAACGGGCTCACTTTATGGAAAAATGAAAATTCTCTGTTAAATTACATATTTCTAACAATTTTACTGCTGCAGTTAAATTGGTAGGTTTTATTTCCTGTGCATGTATTGTGATGCGTGCTATCGCGTAGCAGTGTAGTAAATGTGAACAAGTCACGTCGTCAAAGTGTATTCAACAAAAATATTGACAAAATGAAATTAAATACAGTGCTAGGTTTGCTACAAAGCTATATATAATGAATGCACTTCTAGATTATATATTGTGCTCTCGTGAAGGCACACAGATATCTACGAAAATTTTATTTAAGATATTGATATCTGTGTGCACCAAAACGTCTGCATGAAAGTGTACAAAACCTAGTATCTAAGCTCCGTGTAAGAACTTCAATTCACATAATTTTCAGAGGACAAATTTACTGTTTGATGTGCACTGATTACACAACATTGAACGGAAACTAAATCGTGTTCAAAATTAAACCTTTTCTTCCGTTTCATTTACTCGCACTACCCAGTTCACAACAATTCAGAGGCTGGCCAATGAGAGCTTCAAAGTTATTTACAAAAACACACATTAGAGACATCAAGAAATTTCGATGACAGTGGTAGACAAACAAAATTGCTCATGTACGGAAATTAAATGTGATTCGATGAATGACTGGATAGTACTACGGCATACCCATAAGCCATGTAGCTTGCCCACATGAGCGCTGTCATACCATTGCTCCCAACCAAGTCAACGTTTTCCCCTTTTGCTACCAGATAGGCTAAAACTGGCAACTGGCCAAACCTGGCAGCCGTATGAATACATGCAGAACCTAAAGTTAAAACGTAGTTCATTTTGTTAGTAGTTATATGTGGTACTATTTAGCATTTCATTGCCACTGAAAATCAATGCCGTTCACATGAAGCAGTCAAATTTAGAGAATATCGACTGGAACATTATCGGAAAAAAGAACTGGACAGTCTGAACGGAATAGATTTTACAATGGTCAATGCCTTTGAAGTTCATTAACATACCCAAATACCCTGTATGCTGCCCACATTAATGCAGTCATTCCGTTTTTATCCTGCAGGTCAATTGTTGACTCGTCCCCTTTTGCCACAAGAAAAGCCACAATAGCTGTGTGGCCAAACTGTGATGCCAGATGCAGACAGGCACAACCTAGTTAAATGTCCACATATCATGTAACGATAGTTTGAGATGTATTCAATTACTTTACATATGATTTTTAACAACGATACACTTTCACATGTATTTCGTATGACACAATCTCAATCATTTTAAATATCATCCATAATTTTCACATTCGATTATCATATTATGTGCATTTTTCATACCTTCACCATCCCTAATTGTTGGGTCTGCTCCATATGACATTAGCAAACATACCATCTGAGAATGCCCTTGCCTACAATTATGTAATTTTATGTGAGTATATGTATCAGCCTGGTACTATTTTGATAAGTATCAAACAAATCATCAGTCTTTTTTGAAGCATACATTTTTTTCCAAATACTTCATACACTACAACTGTCTTTAACAGTACTTCACCTTGTGGCCCAGTGCAAAGGTGTTGAATTCAAATCTCCACCAATTTTGTCGACTATTGCACCTTTTGAAATGTAGTACCTGAGATGTAAAGAATGACTTACGTTATTACATCGAAATTCATTACAAATTATCAGAACAGCAGGCAGTAAAACACATACATGCAGCACCCTTTTTGTAGCCATTTTCTACTAAAGTAGACTTTTTAAATTATTTCTCATAAAACTAAAAACTGTATTGAAGTTGGAACTCAGCACTAAGTTTTCACAGATTTAACCTCAAAGAAATTTTTTATCACTGTAATCGATCTCAATAATTGAACGTATTGTTTAATCATCCGAGAAATCATAACATTGCAATTACATGTACTCACTTAACAATATCTATTCGGTTGTTTATAGCTGCCCAGTGAAGCAATGAAACATTTTCTTGATCTGGTTGATTAACATCATAGCCGCCTTCAATCAACTCGACAACACGCTCGTATACACCGTACTGTGTGGCACGAACTATGTCAAAAGTTTTGTAGTCTTCCACGGTCGGTTGTGGGGCAGGGGCTGGTGGGGCGGGAGGGGCAGCACCTGTGTTCGGAGCATTCGGTTGAACTGGGTACGGTCTGCCTCCGAAATCATCTTGTACATTCTGGAAAAAAAACCAATACAATACTTTTCATACCACTTTCACATTTCTAGATTATCTCACAGGCAGGCATACTGTTTTGGCCTTGTGGACTCCAATCCAAAGATCAAGTGAAAACAAAAATCAGTGGTTTGTGCTACTTGATAATACGGTTACCAATAAAGTCCCTTCCTTGAACATTAAAACAATGTCACAAAGACCGACTCTCATGCATAAAATAATTTTTAGAAAGGTGAATTAATTTTTACACCGAATGAAATTTTTACATGATGGAAACTTGAGTAATTACTTTCTTTTTTTAACCATACACTGGATAGCAACTCCTACACCTCTTTTGTCAGATTAGTTTCGGTCTGTGATCATGTTACCATGTATCATTTGTCCGGGGATCCGCCCTAAAATGCATGTTCTCTGGAGAGGTGGGCGTGGTCAACATTCAATTGACCATATAAATTATTTTAAACACGCAGGTTGGAGGAAAAACGTATCAGTGATTTTTTTTTCATGTTCAGCTATCTTTATTTTGAAACTTGTATAAACTGAACACCATTTTAAAATGTCATTAGGCATATTCATTAGGAATAGTCAAATCGATTAAAATCGAACACTTAAAATGGGGAAAAGACCCGTTTTTATCACGCCAAAATAAACCGATACATGTACTACGCCAATAAATGTTTTCTGTAACCATTCATCCAAAGAGACTTGACTCATTTATAATTTACATATTTCAGCAATTTTTTAAGTATGATCATGTTCATACTGATTTGTGACAATTTTAAATCACCATTTTTCTCAACGTACCCCTGTTAAGAGAGGATCAACGGGGTTGCAGGTGGGATCTCTCTCCCTATCCATTTTTAAATGATTTTTAGTATAAGTAGAATTTAAGTAGAATGCTTATTAAATAAATTAATGCTTATTATTAAATATACACTCTCAACTTCTCAACTCTCCCTGTCTGCCATGATTATTATTTCAGTCTGGATCTTGGCGACAATATTAATTGAATCTAGGGAGAGCAGAATTGAAAGGTCAAAGTTTCCAGTCTATTATCTTTATACCGAGACACGGTTGTTACAGCTTTTTTGATTGGGCAAATAATTTCCATGACGCATATTAAATAAATAATTTATCTAGTAATCAGATTCCATAAGGATTAAATTCAATATTCATTTTGGGTTGGTCACTATTTCACAAAATACAACACATTTTCACAAATGAACAACACATTTTCACAAATGATCATTCAAGATAGATCACAGGATGAAATATTATTGCGTTTGAATCTACAGAGTATCACACTGTGTCCTTGTGTATTTCGTTAACACAGTGTGAAATTCATTTGTTCTCAAACATTCCTCAAATTATTAGAAACACCAAGAAGGTAGATATTTATCAAACAAGTTCCCTTAAGAGTTGTTGTATGAAATCTTCCTCATGACTGTCATTAACAAATTAATAAACAAAAAATTATGACTCATAGAAGTATTCATGTCATGCAGCATGAAAAAAAATCATTGAAATGTGTCTCAAATATTACGTAAAGTAGTGAGAGTTTTTGCTAAGTTTATGTAACCACATTTTCATAAGTATTCTTTGTTATTCTCAAATCAATTCTACATACAGCATAAGTGTACCGATGATCTGGATATTTGATCGATTTCAATGGTGCGATCATCGATGAGAACTTTGCATTGGGGGATCTGGGGGGGGGCGCCCCCCTTCCCACAACGGCCCAAATTTTCTTTGTTTTCATGTTGGGCAAAAATAGGGGTGGTGCCCCCCCCCCACCCAAACAAAAAACCCCGGACCCACCCCCGCTTTTGGTT
>JBCAUI010522923.1:0-11785 GCA_038406195.1 Haplosyllis anthogorgicola | reverse complement strand
CGAGACTGCATGCATTTTGTACCAGAGTTAATAAACCGTATTCAAAGTCTAGCAACTCTTGCACTAGTCTTTTTACAGTCTGTACTACAGTGTTTGCATTTATTCCATCAAATTTTCATTCATTTTTGAGAAATAGAACCTTATTGCCATATTGGATGAGTTGTATTCTTCAATATCGCACAGGTTCAGTTGATAATCCCTTTACTTTGCTTTTTATTGCTAACAAAAATACAAATGATTTTATAATTGAATTTGACATGGGAAATTTTCACGTTGAAGGTTCACCTGTGTGATTGAATCAAAACAAATATTGTTTGGTAAATTCTGCCGGTCCGTCCCTCTCAGATAAATAATGACGGGTAATAATCAGGGAGACTCGTTAGACGAGCATTGTGCTCGGTGAGACTTCACAGGCAAATCCGTGTGCAGGGTGCGGGGAGCAGGGTGCCGAGACATTACGCCAGTTAGTCCCGTTAGAACTTATTTTTCATTTGTTGAATTACGTTTCAACGAGGACAATTTCGGCAAAAAAAAATTGATATTGCTGTATACTTTTGTATATTTTTTTTATTAAAGTTAGCAAAATTGATGTATAATTTTTCTGAACGATGTTAGGTAAGGCAATATATGATCACAATTTTGTTACAGTGGTCCCCGGTTATATCGATAAATTTGGCGACATAAAATTGTATCAATAGAAGCGGGATATCAATATAAGCGGAACAGATATCCACATATTTTAATTTGACTGACTGCAAGAGAATGTATCGATACAAGCGGGCTATCGATATAAGTGATGTCGATATAAGTGATGTCGATATAAGTGATGTCAATATAAGCGATGTCGATATAAGCGGGGACGACTGTAATTGCGCTCTGACACTATTTATTTATTTTCCATTCTCGATTTTTGGAAAAAGAGGGAAGAGTTATCCAATAAATACAAAACTGTGGCCTTTATCTTTGCTGTGCACAAATTAATCAGTATAGTCATCAGCAGTGTGAAGTTTAATTAAACCTTTCACGAATATGAAAAGAAAAATCTTTTATAAAATTTCAACGTCAACAAAACAAATATATGTTTACAAAATTACAAAATGTCTGTATTTTCTAAAAACAGTCCATTGTCATTGATCATATATGCCGTATTCATGCTTTAAACCGGGGACCCGAGATGTCGAATCGGTAGAGGGGAAGGAGAGTAGGAGGAGGGGTAGGGTGCCTGACTGTGTGGCGGTAGGGTTTGGAAACATGGGAAAATTTATTAGAGAAGCACAGCACAGACTTATCTTACTAGACAGCTCTGTAATTGTTTTGCGCGACTGGTGAAATTAGAACACTTGACATGGAATCATTTGTCTGGGAGAATAATTCCTCCCATGAATATTCCAGTCGTTACAATGTTTAACAAGCGGAGAATTTGGGAAATATAAACATGTCCACTCATATGTGTGTACATTTGTAACTGGATGTGTATTAAGAACATATTGGTCATTTACTTGTAAAAATGTTGAATTATGTTGATAATTATCTAATTTTATTATCCAGTTAAAAGAAATGCGCGAAATTAATTTGTCACGTGTAAAAAGCAAGTTAGAAACTTTTAAATTAATGTCAGCCCTTGATTTTTGATAGCGTAATGT
Source organism: Haplosyllis anthogorgicola (assembly GCA_038406195.1). NCBI lineage: Eukaryota > Metazoa > Annelida > Polychaeta > Phyllodocida > Syllidae > Haplosyllis > Haplosyllis anthogorgicola. The sequence goes on along the minus strand of JBCAUI010522923.1, from coordinate 10,142 downwards.
AAGCAATATTTGTACAGATGTTAATGCAGGCAATCCTTTGTAAGAACATGTGATAGTAGACAAGTCAACGTTTGGTTATTGCTGACAGTTATGTAACATGTGTAATGATGTCTTTTCTTCACATCGCCCACATTAGCCTCGCACTAACCCTCTAACACCATTACGCCTCTCTCTCTCTCTCTCAGACGGCGTGTAAGGGCGTGTTGTACGGTACGGGACGACAGATCTTCGGCGCGATCATCCTGTTCGTCTCGTACTACGTGTTGTCGCTCCCGATCGGCATCCCGCTCATGTTCCTCTCCGAACTCAGAACCGCAGGTACACAGTCTTTGATTTTTTTAAAAAAATTATTGTAAGCTTAAGGCCAGAATGTTTTTATTTGTTGTATTATATTTCATTGAAGATCTTGTTGAAACAGCCGATCGGAAATACTGTGGAAATTTTTCAATAAAATACAATAAAATTTTATTTTGACAGTGTGATAGGAAGTTAAGATGTTATTTAGTTATTTAGACTCTTGGATTCATTCGTTTTCTACAATTCCAGATTTTTTAGAGTGGCGGGAAATGTAATTTAATAAAATTTATTTTTGCAGTCCTTTTCTTGAATAAAAATACGGGGTTTTTTTTATTTCGACATCACAGGTTTCAAGATCGTAGAACCAGATACTTCGAATTCCCCTGCCAGTCATAAAAACCATCACAAATGTGTTGCCAATCTTTGTTTTGTAAAGTGATCATTGAAACAATTACGACTTTTTGGTTTTTTTGTTTATTTCAGCGTACTGGTGGGCACTAGCGATAAACATGGTGGTGCAGTCGTGTGTGTTGGGCACACTGGTGTATAAAACCAACTGGGAAGACCAGTGTCGACAGGTCGGTATTAGCAAGTCGTGTGTTGGTGTTTTAGGGTCCACTGTTGGACAAATTACTTTTAGACACAGCAATTTGTTGTATTGTTCTGTATAATACTTGTTTAGTTATGATTGTGTTTTGTTGCTTTTGAGTACATCAGTCCTCCTCCACCATGTTTTTTATGTCGTGGATAGTGGTGTAATGTTTTCAGTCGTGTATATCTTTAGTTCTTGCACAAGCTGTACCTTCAAAATGATTTGACCAAGAAATTTTGTTTCTGGTGTACTGCAAGTGTGAGTACCAAGGTCATTGGCCAAAGTTCAGGGTCACGGAAATGAAACTTTCAATTTTTGTCTGCTGTTTGTTAATGTCATCTGCCAAATTCGCAGTAAGGTCAAGGTCATTTGAATGCATTCTACTTATTATTTGCAAAAAAAGACAATAGGCCTTCCGCCACAAGACATTCTAGTTTTCCCATGATAGAGGCATTCTCATTGTGATTATATTACAGGCTCGGGAGAGAGCAGGGTTATTGGGAGACACGGCAGAGGATCTAGCTCAGCCGTCCGAGAGAACGGGTAAGTACGGATGCATAATGGATTTCCACCTTAATCAATAACAAAGATTTTAAGAGAAAATAGCCAATAACTATGGTAGTAAAGATTAGGCCCTTTTCAACTACCATAAGAAATGTTGAATGCTGGTTATTTTCGTTACTTTTGTTCCAGGTCTACTTTCCAACCAACCACGTCGCAGATCGAGTGCGAGGCGCATGTCGGTGGGACGCGGCTACTCAGCGTCCATCTCCATTAGTGAGATCAAGCACCTGATTGGTCAGACGCCCAGCTCGCCGACCACTGAGATCGTGTGTCGCAGAATCGTGGCGGTCCTACTCGTTTTGTGCGTCTTCGGAATCGGCATCGCTTGTTACATTCTCGTTCGTATTCCCGACGATATGTCGTTCTTTCCTGGTGTTAATTCGACCACGATGTCGACCTTATCTTTATAATGATAACAGAAACTACAGTGCAATCTACACCGGGCTTTCGATCCATTGGGGAGCCATATTTGCGTTATGTTGCATAACGTTATACGCTGAACCTGTTGTTTTGCGGGAAAAACAAAATTCTCTTCGTCACAAGAAAACAGGTACAGTAGCGAATCTGGGAAGGGGGGGGCCTTTAGGGGGTCTTGTTCCCCCCTCCCCGACCCCTATGAAAACGTGTTTAACTTAATATGGCCACCATCTTTGGCCGCAAGTATTTCAACTCATTGCGTCCCTCTCAAACAATAATCTAGATCCGCTACCGAGGCGTTACGGTTGGCTTGGACATAATGTGGTAAAGTTAGCCTAAAGGAGAGACAGTTGTGCAAAAACTATGCTTATATTCATGTGCAGTTGGTCCCGATTACTTCGAGCTTGAAAAAACCGGTGAAAAGAGTTCGAGGTGGACAGAAACTCGAAGAAACCATTTGTTATACGTTTGATATTTAGAATTTTGATCAGGCAAAATAAACTCAGATTGTTAAAAACTCAAATACATGTAATCAAACTGGAAGTAACAGAGCCCGGCCGCACTTTTGTTCTGTCATGTATTTATTTATTTATTTATTTATTTTGCGATAACGTCCTATCTCTTGGATAGCCCTTTGAATAATAATTTGATTTTCGTGTGTAAACTTACCAGGTGTATGTGTATACACTGTTCATTTGTTATAAAAACTAAATTACAAAAATCTTATGTTTCAATTTGGAAACCATTTTCAAAGCCCATAATTTTGCAAAATGTTTCTTCGTAGGTCCACGCAATGAAAAGAACAATTTTGTCTTTTTGATACATCAAATGAGCTCAGGTCCAATTTTAATGGGTGTTCTCCCAATGCAGGTTATACTGTATGCAAATTGTATTATTAGAGATTACGTGTACATATTCTATAATATTTTTGTATTTAGATTTTTATGGGACTTTTAGAATTACAGTAGTATTTTCTGTGTAACATATTTGAGTTATTTGTAACTAAATTTTGTTCACATTTTACTGTGAGGTGCTGGTTTTAAAGCCATTAGGCCAGACTTTTTATATGTTGGACTACATTTCCCGCCGATCTTTAAATCGGAAATCGGAAAAATTGAATAGTGGCATCAGAGGCCAAACAGCAGAAAATTTCCACATCAAATATTTCGTTAAAAGTTTTCAATGCTAAATGAAATCCATTACAGTAATGTTCTTTCTGTTTTTTGTCTACGAAATGTAATCCAACAAATAAAATGGTCTGGCCTTACTTCATAGCATAGCTGAAGAGCCAGTTAAACAATGCTGTACCAGTATTAATGGTGGTGGCGTTGCTGTTGTTATCGTTATTGTCAACAATTTGTCAACATTCATCCCCACAGTCAAAAAAACTTAAAATCGTTGCTTGCCAAATGGTTGGAAACGACGATGTTAGACAAATCTTATTAAATCATGTTGCCAGGATGTAAAACTGGTACGGGCAAAGGTGAACGGTGTATCAAAATGATTTTTTTTTCTCAAGGCGGCAGATAAACATCTTTTGGAATTTATGTGGTGTACAGACATAATTTCTCAGCAGAGGATAATCTTTAGCAAATGTGTAATTCGCTTTCTGTTGAAAACCCTAATTAAGTCGCGTACTCTGTAGTTCGGTTTAATTTCTGTACAGTCCTAATTTGTGATTGCTAAAATGCAGTTAAAGACAGGTATGACCGACATGAAATGTAAATTGATCCCCAGTGGTTGACAACAACTTTGTACATTTGTAAATATCTAGATATTGTCTGGATGTGGATTTTGTCATATTGACAGAAATTAAAATGTACAATAAAGAATATATTGATAACAGTATCTATGTTCTTTTAACTGTTTTTTCATGGTATTTGCGACAAAAATGTTAAGAGGGCACCCCTCCAAACACCCAAAAGCGCTCGAAAAACGAGCGAAAAAAATCCTAAAAAACCTGGATCCATCCCTGGACATGGTTTTGGTTGGAGACAAGAAAACTAACATCTCTGCAGGCCCGGATCCAGGATTTTCCGCAGGGAGCGAGGAGCGCCAACCCAAAAAATCTCAAAAAAAAACCCCTAAAAAATACGGTAAAATCGGCAAAACCTGCCTTGAAAATGATAACGTTTCCGTCCCTGTGGGCGGGGGGGGGGGGCGGTCCGCTATAATCAGGCATCTAGATTTATCTAGCGTATCTTATTAAAATGCACTACCATTACACCAAAACTCCCAACGTTTAAATTACGATAATTGAACTTGCGACCTGTTGAGAAGTAAAGCAAATGGTGCGAGTGGAGATTAAAAACTGCACTTTTTGTAAGCCCTGAAGTACTTTTCAAACCATTCATTTTCTCATAAAAAGTCATGGCTATCAGTCAATATTAAAATATATATAATTGTTGCTCCCATCCACGTTATCTGAACATGTATTTCAATTTAATATGTCCTATTATTCGTTCCACTAAATTGACTTGATATTACGTTAGACAAACGTTTTATCTTCAATATATTTAAAATAAGGCTATTTGTGGTAGTTAAATATGTAGAATTGAATTTGCGCACAAAACACGCAGAACACAATCTAAACGAGGGATGACCCGTCGGTGCACAGAGCTTCATGCTGTATTTACCAAGAAGCCCAACACTAAAATACAGTGACTTTTTTCCCGAAAGTGTCTAAAATAATTTGAAATTGCTTGACTCCACTCTGCCTGGCTTGACTCTACTTTGTGCAGCTTGACTCCAATCCATCAGAAAACAACTGAGCCTTCTCATCAAAACAGAGCCTCAGCCCTCTGTATGCTTTTTTTAAACAAAAAAGTGACTTCTACGAAGCTTCGTAAGATAACGGACTTTTTTTATCTACTGTCAACTATCAACACAGAAGCGCTTGTGCAGGTTGGAATATTTCTTCCAATGTTGTAGCAAACAAGCAGTCATTCATTGTGATCAAATAAAATATTTCTTTCTTTCAATTCTTGTACAAATATATTCAAGGTTTATGAACTGTACACTTTATAATCATGATGGTTAATAGCTAATTTACCTGCAGTGGCGGATCCAGGATTTTTCGCCAGGGAGGGGGAAGGGCGCCGATCCTAGGGCGGCCCAATGTCTTGCCCAAAAATCACCAATGGAAATGAAGAAAATTTGGCTGTAAAGGGCAGGGGGGCTCACGCTTTTAGCGCCCCCTTTGATCCGCCAATGAACATTTGCCGTCGAGGATAGCATCACAAATTGTCCGGTATTTGTTAAATACACAAAAAAAAGCTCAATAAAATAACTCATTTTTGAACTGATTTAAGGTGACTTGAAATGCCTGCAGTATTACTTCGTAAGGCAGCCTATATGAAAGAAAATATTACTAAAAAGTCATAATTGGGCTCAAATGTTTCAACTCTGTGTAGAATGTGAGTACCAAAGCATTTAACATGGTAATCAGTGCCTCAAGTCCATTGAGAAGCATTGTCAATCAGTAAAAGTCATTTCTAGATAAGTAATCCTTCACTTTCTTTCCCCCAATTTTGCTCAAAAATGCAGTATTTCTTGCTAATAATTTACATGGAATGAACTTTTGACAAATCCTTCCACAAAGGAAGAAAAACTGAGTATCAAAAATAATATATCAACAATCACTTTCAGCCCCGCCCCCCCTTTGTTAAATTCATGTACTCCAAGTGCTGTTTTTGTGTATGACTAAATCCCCATTTTGATGTCTGCTAAATTATTGGATATTTGATAGAAAACCACTTCTGAGATGTTTTATGTTGGTAGAACCATAATAAGTAGACAATAGAACCTCCTTTGGTATATCACAAAATAAAAAAAACCATTTCTGACTAAAATTTACATGCATTCATTCAGGGTGAGGATATGCTTGTACACAAGTGTCAGGGGTATACCCAGCTGTGACCTCACAGGGAATACCCAGGAGCAAAGCAAAATGATTCATTCCACTTCACTGACCAGGATTGCCTTTCCATTTACCTTAAATTCAATGGTAATGTGTAATCTGGTGTACAGTCCTCACCGGATATATCGATATCACTTATATCAATACACCCTGCTTTATCGATACTTTTTCCGCACCAAATTAATAGACCCTCATATTAATTGTTCTGCTAATATCGATATCCCGCTTATATCGATGCTATTTTCCAGCACCAAAAATATCGATATATCCGGGACAACTGTATTTTCATTATTGTTTCAAATGTCACGATTGAGCAGCTCTAATTTCAATAGTCTTATGATGTAAAAAACCCCAAAACAACGATATGATATCGGGTCCTTCATTTAAACTTTGTACTAAGTAATTGACTCCTCCTCGTTAACACTTCAATTTTAATTAGAAAGAAAAAAACAATCTCTCGTAAAGATGAGTATCACAAAAGGTTATCGTTACACATAAACGATGTCTGCAATATTAAAGTACTTCAAAATATATTCATCATTTGAGTTTCAAGTTCTCTGGTCAGAACCAATTAATATGTACTTCTTTACGTGTTATTCTCTTTAGTTTTCTACTTTTTAATTTTCAGAAATATATATGTAATGTAAATTTTTCTTCTGGCTTTTGGATTGCTTTGCGAAACTTTCCAGTATGAATTAATTATTTAAAACAGACCAACAGAGAACCACACTGGTCTCCTGTTCGAGCAAAAGGAACAGCGCAGAATTTGTGTTTGAGCACTTGAAATTGATTTCATTTTTTTTCACTTGAACAAAACCACCAATTGCTTCCAAAATGTACAGCTATAAACAAACATTCCATCTTTTGAACGATCATTCCTAATGAGGTAGCTTGGTGAGACAAATGCTAATAGTGTTGCCCCCGAGGAACGGGCCCCCTTTACGGACAGAGAACGGAATCTGTTACGGAAAACAACTTGAATTTAATTTCAAATTCTAAATTTGGTAATAAGTATTTGCTGTATGTGAAACTATTCGATTTACTGATACAGTAGAATCTGTTTTGAGCGGCACCCTAATTTTTCAGGGCAAAGATGCCGTAAAAGGCAGGTATGCCGTACAAAATAGGTAAAATTAACATGAATAATAAGGATTCATTTCACAGTGACACTGCCGTAAAAGGCAGGTATGCCGTAAAATGGTGCCGTTCAAAACAGGTTCTACTGTATGTTTAATATCGGTAAATTTTGTATATGTTATCAATGAGTCCATGCTATTATCTAGTCTGTTTACTTTGTGTTAATTCAATGTACATGTATTTGCTGAGATCAACTTTATAAAACGCTGGTCTGTTTACTTGGCCTTGTGTATTTTGGTAAAGGAAGTAAAATTCGTACCATTTGTACGACTAAAGTTCAGTGCCGTTAGCGTCCCTCAACTTCTTGCTGATTGTAAGTGAGATAGGTAATGCAATTTTTTCTGCAATTCTTGCGCATTTTAAACGGTTGAGTTTGATTTCTTCAAACTGCACTGATTGCGAAACTACGTTGCACGAACTATGGAACTAAAGATTTCATAGCTTTCTGCTGTCGGCACATCTGACTTTAGCTGAACCTTTAATTGTATTTTTCTGGATTAGATTTCTTCTACGCGGCCCGCGGTATACCTTTTTCGGACTTGGGGTGATCCTGCCCGTAGGTTTTCTGGAAGGAATCACACCGTGAAAAAAATCATTCGATTGAAAATTAATATCTTTTTTAATTTACAACAAATTTGCCAATAAGGAAAACTCATTGGCTATGTTGGACATGTATCTAATTGTCCATGCACAAGGACAACACACTTTCGAAAAAGGCAAAAATTGCTGGTCAATTTTTTGTGCCAGTAAAGATATTAGATAATATAATTTTAGTATGTGTGACCTTCTTTGATTGACAAAGATGAGCTTTTCTCAAAAGCTATCGATGTATGTGAAAAAAGACGAAAACTTCAAATGCAATGACTTTATTAGATTAGTCTTTATTGCCTTGTCATGTTTCATATACATCAGATCTAGTAAAGTATGCACGGACTGTACATAGTTATATATTGCTTGAGTTAAGGGGTCGCAAGATGTGACTGCTGCTCATGTAATTTTAATGAAAATTAATGCAAGTGAAAATATGTAAATCGTACTCTTATTCGCAAATTTTATGTATGTCTATTGTATGTTAAAGAGAACACTGAAAACAATGCAGCAGATGAAACAGGCATGAAACGTTCCTTCGTCACCTTTATGTGTTTATCCTTAGTTCTGGTTATTATTTTAATACATTGATAACATAGTAGACATTATGCGTGTTACGTCCGTTTGTACACTTTAACCGCATAGGAGTCCGAGCCGTAATCGAGCGTGTGTTGTGCGACGGCGAGCGATCCTCGGGAACTGAGCGACACGGCCACGGGGTCACGCAGCCCGTCCTGCTCCATCAGGGCGTGGTGCAGCAGACTCCCGCCGTGACCCCCGCCACTTCCCCCGGGGACCGAGTACACCGCTACGGCGTGCGCTCCCTTATCCGCGACGTACAACTCCCCCGTGTCCGTCAGGTGCATCCCTAGCGGGCAGATCAGGTCACCTCGCCCCGGAGCATCGCCAAACGTCCCGATATGTTTCCCGTGCTTATCAAAGCTGTGTATGCATCCCTTAGTGCTGTCGGCAACGTATGTTATCCCGTGCTTTTGGTCGCACGCTATGTACGAGGGTTCGCCGTATGTGTAACCGGACTTTAGTTTGCACTGCCGGATGGGCTGCCCCGTCACCTGGCTGTAGATCCCCACCGTGCATTCCTTCCTATACTCCGCCAGCACCAGGTTGTCGGCGCAGTCTACGCCAAGAGCCGTGATGTTGATAAACTCGTCCGAACCCCTGCAAGTTGGCGACAGTCAGTGAGGAACAGAACGGTTAAATTTCTAATTACACGACAAATGCCGCAAATTCTTCTCAGACGAAAATATGACGCCTACGTTTGGTATGCATGTTTTAATGTTTGGACTGGAATCCTCTATTTGGTGCGCACTTTAACAGATTATCATAAAGGAACATTTAAATGTTTACTAGTCTAGTTTTTTAAATTTATTCACGTATTGTTAAGCTTATTTACTTTTTCGTCAAATGTAAACGTCAAATAAATGAGAGAAAGGCAAAAGGGGGAATTTTATTCCTCACCAAAAGAAATTACGAGCTGAACCCATTTGCTTGTTGTTACTCAGTAGTCTAAAGAGGTTATTTTTTTATTCCGTACCTGCGGCCCAGGTCCGGCGGCCACACCTCCTCCTGATCCCCGCACAGGCTGAAGTAGTGCACCTGGTTCATGTCGGCGACCAGCATCATGTACCCGTCCAGAGACTGACAGATGGACGATGGATGAACTACAGGAGAAAAACGCGACTTAGATTTCTGGCTGAAGATTTAACTGCAGTGAAAAGTGTTCTGGGCAACACCCTGTTTTTTACGATACTTTTCAGGGAAAGTACATTGTCGCTTGAGACAGGATATACTTCATATTAAATCAATTTTCTTAAACTTTCATCTCCTAAAACTTCTTTAAAGTTGGAAAGGTTTGAGATTTAAGTAAGTCCCTGTGTAATTAATACGCATAACAGCAGAGAGTGAAATTCTGCTTTTAAATTCTAACAGTCAAATTTTGTCATAATTGATTGCTGATTAACTAAATATTTTTTGTGTGCAAATGAAAGCTCTTATCCTTTTTCTCGTCTGGGCTCGCCTAAAGAAGAGTGTGATGTTACGAACTTCCTGTTTGGGTTTACATTTTGTCATACTTTTTGTGAAGGAAACAAAAATAGAATTGAGCATTTTTAGTTAAATTTCTCTGTTGGGCATTGTAGAACCTGGTTTGAGCGGTACCTTTTTTGCGGTATAGCTACCACAGTGCAGTGATTTTCATGTTCGTTTACCTGTATTTAGGTCCTAACACATCGGGGTGCCGCTTAAAGCACGTTGTACATTTAAAGAACTGTATTAAGTGGTAAGTTAGCTTAGGCCACGAGTTGGTAGTTGAAAATTAGACCCAAGATTTATTGAGGGTCTAATTTTCAACTACGAACAAGTGGGCTAGACTAACTTACCACAAATGCAGTTCTTTAAATTAATTCTACCACAATTATGACTTAGAGTTTACTAAAATCATAAAAGAGAAGTTTTAAGGGTTGAAAAAGCATTATGGAGTGAAAACAAATCAAACTTACCTTTTTAAACTTACCCTCTCCTACTGCTCACATTGTCAACGGACAGACTTTGATTAGAGCATCCGCTAGAGTGCGTAGACTGCAGGCAGAGTTCCACCAGAGGCAGCAC
>JBCAUI010522922.1:0-24483 GCA_038406195.1 Haplosyllis anthogorgicola | reverse complement strand
ATTAGGTCAGAAATCAAAGCTACAATTTGGTGAAAACAGAAAGCTGAATGCCCGATAGAGGGCATTCAGCTCAACAATGAGCAGTGGGTCAAAGTGCAGCAAAAATGAACAGTGTCATGCAGTAGAGCAATGGAATTTCCTCCCGTGCTGATATGTTTTACACAGCAGTTCAGAAACGGATCATGAAAATCCCATAAAATTTTGAAAAAGTTTAACCAACTCAGAAAATAACACAGTGGACGTGAATTTGCTACGATTCTTACGTCGTGATATCGCACACTATCGCTTTGAGTAGTCTAGTGTATCAATGTACGGTGCACCCGACGTTGCCGCAAATTCATCTCAATATGCAGTAGCGGATCTAGGGGGATTTAGGGGCCTCGGCTCCCTTGCCCCCATGTTTGTCCGTTATTTTGCCCCCCCCCGAAGCAATTATTAGATCCGCTACTGTTATGCAATTACATGACCGGGCTCCACCAAACGTGGTTTTTTTTGTGACACAAGTAGAAGCACTGCGTGTTCTCAATAAAAGTACGCCTGAAATGCATTTTAATGAGATTGTTCAGAAATTGACCAAATTTACATGAGTTGTGTTGTAGTTACAGTTTTTGTCCACATTAATTAAAACAATACTGGTGGGTATTTTAATTTAAAAGAAGCATCGCTTAAGACTTGGTGGCTTTTTTGGCTTGTATCTAAAAATAACTCAAGACAATAAGAAATAATGGTAGAACTTTATTTAAAATAATTCAAGACAATCAGCAATTATTCTAGAACAAGTAAATGTGGCAGTTTTAAACTATATATATGTATTACAAAAAAGCCTTTATCTACAAAACGAGAGCCAAAAAGACAAAAGGGCCTCGATATATTGGCCCCTCCCCAAAAAGACACCACGGCATTAAATATTTTTGAATGACCTTTTAACAAATGCCATTACAACCAAATAATATGGCAAATATATTGCCGAGGAGCAAACATAATATTTTTTCAGGTGCGCCTCATTTAAGTCGCCCCTCTGACCAAATTGTTAACACGTGTTCTGGCCAGCAGCAAATTATAAACCTGTTACAGTGGCATCTAATTCCGTAATTAATTACTTTGCAGCAAAGTGACACCCTGCAGTTTGTAAGAATTGCTTATTTCCTCGATGTGGAGTAGTTGTAATACAACATTTATTAGGGTTAGTGTGTTACCTCTATGTGTCAGTAACAAAAAGTCCATTGATTGAAATTGCTTACAGGGGTGAGTAAACAGACAAATACGGTATGTGTCAACTCCTGAAATCTATCAAAAGACCATTTTCAGTTAAAGTATCGTTTTGAACCGTTTTGGAAAAGGAAAAAAACTGTGTTAGGTTTCCAGTGTTAAGTCATCTTGTTTATCCCACTTAACTAGAAGACAGATAACTCGAACTTTAACCTTACCCGAACCTTTTGAAATACAGTACAACCCATTTAGCTCGAACTCCAAGGGAGGTATGAAACAAGATCGAGGTAGAAGGAGTTCGAGTTGAAAGATGAAAATTTTTCTTAAAGGTATCTGATGGGAATGAAAAAAATGTTCGATCTAAACAATAAAACGAGTTAAGCGATGTTGAACTTTAAAGGGGGCTACCAATTGTACTCAATTGGTACATTTTCTTTTCTTTATCTCGAACTTTCTGAATTTCTATCCGAGTTTCTAGTTACGTGGGATGTTCTGCAATGGAAATTCATTTATTCATTTGTTACTTTACAATCTAATTGCTATTCATATTCGGCAATCAACAAACTTCAACCTTTTACAGATAACATTTTCGCTTTTTTCGCATTCTTTTGTAATCATTTAACCAACTGTTTGAAGTTAACTAAGCATGTCTGTCTGAAAGCTCGCACCAGAGGGAGTGCACGAGAATCCATCACCATGGTAACCAGGTGGGCATGCACCGCACGTGAATCCAGTTCCTGGAGCTGTGACGTCATGACACTGAACACCCGGGAAACACTCATTGTCTCTACAGCCAGGAATGTCTACAGAATAAAGAAACAGAAATTTGTGAAAGTAATGCGTATTCTCGTCCTTATTTTGCTCAAAATTTGCAAAAAATTAAATCAAACATGTAGAAAAAAAGAGGAAGACGAAAGAGAATTTATGGAAAGCGTTTTGGCATGCAGCTCAGGGGGTTTATGTTGATAAACAAAAAGATTAAAGTCAAAACTTCAAAGTGGTAAACTATGGGCAGACACCCTGAACATAGCGGCTTTGGTATTATAGATTACCTAGAATTTCAGTCACAAATCGACAATTCAGCAGCGGAGCAGTATCAATTCGGACTCTTATCCCAAATTTAATTCTTAACCGAATTGGCAATAATAAGTAGTTAATTTCTGATTTTTTACGGCATTAACACATTACAGGAAAGATCTCAGATTGTCTTGTTCTCGTACAAAATTTTTAATTTTCTGCTGTAGTACTCAGACGAGAAACAACAATAATACAAACCTATGCTGCAGTCTTCACCCTCGTATCCACTGTGACAAGTGCAGTTACCGGATTTGAAGTTACAGTCTCCATGGACGCATCTACATTCTCCTTGGCAATTGTCTCCATAGTGATTGTCATCACAAGCTAAGATGATATATAATACGTAGACTAGTTTGTATGCTTGGAATTGTGTAAACCGAAAAAGAAGCATTATAAAACGTGGCAATGACATTGTATGATTGCCTTCTTTATCTTTCTTGTCTGTAGGATTTTGTATTTATTGTATAGCTACAGTGAAACCTGTCATTTAAGACCACTGAGTTTTACGACCACCTGTCATTTGTGACTAGGCATTACAGAGCCACAGAATCATAATCTTTTCAAATTAATCTGTGTTTAAAAACCACTTGTTATTTACAACCATAGAAGTTGGCCCCAAAGGGTGGTCGTAAATGACAAGTCTTACTGTACCTGTTTACTGTACAAAGAATAGAATAGTTATAAAACTTACGAATGCAGAATATTGATCCGGATTCAGGTGCATGGAATCCTGTTGAGCAGGGGACACAGTATCCCTGTCCGTTGAGTATCTGAGCGCTTCCAGGAGGGCATAGCTCACACATTCCAGTTGTTCGGTTTAAAAAGCTTCCTTTCTTGCAAGGCACTAACAATTAAAGTAGACATTTTATCAATGGTACTGTGTTGTTTTTCTAAATTTCACTAAATTAATGTTTCTGAATAAATGTAAATGAAAATTTTGTTTCGCGGCTCATTTGATATCATTCATATCATTGATATCATATCAAGTGACACTTCAGTTTCTAGTATGAATATTTATGTCTGTCATTTTAGGCAAATCATCATTCTATGACAGGCTCAAATTTTTTGAGACCAAATTCTACTGCAACTGTATACAGCAGCTCCAGAAATTCTTATCAAATTGATGGCGTGCGGAACGAAAGAGAGGACAAAGGAACTCCACGCTGTGCTTTTGATGCACCATTGTTTCAAAACTGATAGGAATTTCAGGAGCCGTAAAGACTCTCAAAAGAAAGCCTTTGAAGCGAAAAGTACGAGTGAAACGAAAGCCATCATTTGGCAATAAGTTCCGATTTTCTGTTATGAATATGTCCTTTCAAACGAAAGATTGTGTCAAACGAAAGAATTTCAATGACACTTTGACCGTTCTTTTCAGACATTGTCTTTATTGTAATTTAAATTTTAAACAGCGTCCAAAATGATTTTTTTAACATGGAAACTTCAGGAGCTGTTCCCAAATAGTCTTGCTAGCACCTAATGTACAATACTTATCAAAACGTTTTTACGCCCTGAATTACGAATCGCATTTTCTAGTTCTTACCACACAAGTCGCCTTTAGCCTCCATACCATCTGCACAGTTAGTCAGAACGTCACTTGAATGCAAACCTCCAGGTACAGACTCGAAGGAATGTCCCGCTGCCACGAAGTTTACTTTCTCAATATCGCTGTTCCTGTCGTACATTTCCTTCAGTTTCTTCTTAGCTACCTTCATAGATACTTTTAGAAACCTCTTGTACGCCTGAAAATATTTTGTGATTTACATTAGTACGTAATTTTTGTAAGTTTGAAACTTTTCATAATAATTAAAACATTTGTAATGGCAACCATCATTTATTCTGGTATACCAGTGTACAAAAATTTTTGGAGGCTCTGTTTCTCCTATTTTGGATTTTTAGCTAGCTTTGTTTCTGCCTTGCTAAAGCAGATTGTTAGTGAAGACAAAGCCCCTTACTGAGACACAGAGTTTCGGAGTACATCTGCCTGGGGGAATTCTGAGCATTTTGCAGATCTTGTCGCAATCATTGGTGTCGTTGAACTCCTGGATGAGTGTCAGGTTGTACTGCTGGAATGTCGTTACGTTGAACACGATGTCCACCGACTTGACCTCCTCCTCCAGACCGTCCACACTTCTCTTACGCCTGAAGGTCTGTCTGCCGCAGATGATTCCTGTGTCCTTAACTTGGCACAACTGTACAGGTGAAAAGTAACAGTAATAATTTTCGCTGGAATAGGACAGTCAAAGTTTTTCCAAATTAATGTTTGTTTGTCTAATTCGCCTAATTTGGAATTTTTAAGGTTAATTAGCCCAATTAGGCAAGAGAATTGGTTAATTAGGCTAATTAGGTTAATAAGCCTAATTGTACAAGCAAAAATTGATTTGGAAAACCTGTATCGTTGAGCGTCAGGGGATAAAAAATCTATCAATTTTGGAACAATTTCACACTATGCTTTCTTGTTTATCAGTGGCACTATGTAGAGTTACTATTGTTTGCAAAAAAGATTTTGTTTGATAGAAATTTCAGGGACTGTGAGACTTGTAACAACCACTGAAATAATGACATTATTTTCACTGACTATTTTTTGGTTTTGTCTTTTAAAATACTTGAAATTGTTTCTTAAAATTAGTTATTTCCAGTCTATTCAGAGAAATCTAACTGTTTCCTTGTTGAAAAATTTAGTCTGTCGTAACGTCCCCTTTTGCTCTAACATCCTATAATGATGATAACATATCCATCTAATTCTATTCTAATCTAATACTTTTTTTACGAGCGTGGACAACGCGTAGCTTTACATAGCTCACATAACTCTCAGAAGCAGGATCCTAGGAATTACCATACGACATCACAGGGTGGCCAGAGGGGTACAGATGGGGGTGAGGGAGAGCTGGGCTTGCCCAGCTGGGGGCCTAGTAATTTAAGAAATTTATAAAGAATGTTACGTTTATTTACCGTTGTGTTGGTTCTTTTGCTGAAGCACACACTGTGGTTGTTCAGGACTCCAACAAACTTTTCCCTAACAGTGAGTTGTTCTTCCATCGTCAGGTTATCACACACTGTAGAAAGGTACGCTGCATTTACCTCCATTCGGAATCCTTCAATAAACTCCTCTGTAATATTAAAAAGTTTTTTTATTAGATCCCCAGTTTTGTTTTCAGGAATTGAGAAATGCTTTAGAATCCATGCAAGAAATTGAGCAATCACATTGCTGTGAAAGTTTAAGCATTTAACTCGCACCTTGGCAGGAAAAAATGCCATAGATTGTTACATTTGGCTTGTTAGCCCAAGTACCATTTGAAGCATTGGAATGCACTCTAACACTCATAAATCTCCCCACTCTAAGTATGTGCTAGTTGACCACTCTATATGCATGGATATGTGGCTAATGCAGATAAAAGCTGCTGCCCTATCGGAAAGAATAGCTGCATAAATTTGTTGCAAAAGAGGCACTATGTGAAGGCTGTGAACTTTCAAGATACTTACTGACACAGGGTTCAATCAGACCATTCGGATCCCTAACCTTGTAGGACCAGGTCCAACCGGTGACGCTGCCACATGTTTCATATGAGTTGATATTGGAAGGAAAATCATATCCTAAAAAGAGACCATCACAGTAAATTTAAAACAATTCTGAGATAGCCCTAAGACAATTTTTCATTCAAGTTAGGTTTTGGGGTTTTCAGTGGTTAATCAACACTGATTTGTTATTTTAGGGTGAAATAATTCAGAATAACTCATCAGTTTATCACGAATAAATGTCTTTCACCCTGAACACCTATTTTCGGTAAGATCCATTCCTTGAATTAAATAAACGACAAGTATCCTAGAGTTCAGAGTTTACAGCCATACATCCTGACCTTTCCCACTTGACAGGTTCCCAGTACTTTTCTTTGAGCTCATAGATGATTTTGCTTACCCATCAATAAAGTCTATTGATGCATGCGAGATAGACTAACAAAGTGACCAGAAGTATTTTCTTTTTGTTGAGACAAGCCTAATGCTGGATTACATACCTGCGTTACACTTGACTGAGCAGTGTTGGGCGTTTTCCTGTTTGAACCAGTGACAGACCAATCCACCATTTTCTGGAGCGTCGTTTCTCGTCAGATTTCTGCATTGATTCTCAACTAAAGTAAATGTTGAAAAGTTACCAAAGATACTCGAGTTTTTCGGAGATTTGCTTCACTAATTAGACTAACAAGACTAATTGGTAAACTGCAGGTGGAATAGATTTATTACATGGTTACCACAATTTGACGAAAAAGCAAAAGAAACTTTACGTTACGTTTCATCAAATTTGAGTAACTATTCAATCAAAAATCGATTC
The DNA here is from genome assembly GCA_038406195.1 of Haplosyllis anthogorgicola. Lineage (NCBI taxonomy): Eukaryota > Metazoa > Annelida > Polychaeta > Phyllodocida > Syllidae > Haplosyllis > Haplosyllis anthogorgicola. Next base: position 17,873 of record JBCAUI010522922.1, on the reverse strand, counting down.
TACATGGATTTTACTGATTGGTCTAATTAGTAATATGAATTTACTAAAAATTAGACTGTGGTCGAAACAATTAGTTTCATCACATAAAATTGTCTCTTATGCCCTCTGGCGTTTTCTACTTTAATGTCGCCAATATTTTGACAACAAGTACAAGAAAACCGTCAATTTATATTGTGCTTATATCTTACAATGGTCAATCTGGAAATACTAAATAAAAGATTTCGTAAGATATAAAACTTGAAATTTACTTGAAGTCTAGAAAGAAAAAAACTAATGGAAGAAGTCTAGAAAGAAAAAAACTAATGGAAGAAGGATACTTATTGAGCATATTCACTTTTTGTTTTAAATTTCATTCAATGGACAATGACACATACCCCTACAAGTGGATCCATCTTCCGATAGTTTGTAGCCAGGTGTGTTACATCTGCATTCATACGAACCAGGTCCATTGCGACATTCATCTTCACAAAGTATTTTCCCTCCAGCACATTCATCCACGTCTGAAAACAGATGACTGCACGTCCAATTTTTCAGAGAACCACCATAAGTAAGGCGGTTCTCAACAGTACCCCAAAGGCATAATATATCAGGACCTCCCCTAGATACATTGTTCTTAAAAACTTTGTTGGAACAAGGTCCATTTTTGGGGCCACTGATTACCCCTATTTTGGACTTCGTATTGCTCTTTGTTTTAATAGCAATAGTAATTTCATGACCTGAAGATGTCAATCTCGTAATTCCACAAGGGCACCATGTAAGTTCATAATGTCGCCAGAAACCTCATTGACACAATGTTAAACTTTTGGACCAATTTGTAGAAAATGGAAGTGATATTTACGGAAAATATGACAAAATCAAAATGATTTATTGCATAGCTTTTCATCTTACAGAAATAAGGAGAGATGTCAGAGATATTTGGTGCATTAGTTCCAATTTAGAGCTATGAAAATAGGGCGGCATTTTTAACATTGTGTCCACAGGACTTCCGGTTGGCATTATGAATTTGCATGAGGCTCTTGCGTCATTCCGAGATTATCATCCTACATCCTGTATCCGTCATGCTCACCTGAACATGGGCCTCCAGCAGGCCCTTGGTATCCGTCAACGCATGTACAACCTTCCAGGCTCTGCGCTTTCTTACCAAATGTTGATGTTTCAGAGGGACATGGGGAACAGGTTCTAACAGAAGACTTGAAGGTATTTTCAGGACAAGCTTAAGTAAAAATGAAAATTATAGAAAGGTTTATCACATGTAAATCATTCAACAAGCTTAATTTAAAAGAAAATCAGCGAGCTTGCGTTTGACGATTTTAACGATGTAAAATTTTTGCATTGTTTGTGTCATTACATTAAAATAATAGAACAATTTGGCTACATTGCCTGTATTATTGTTACTCTACCTGTACAGATGGGATGACCCCCGTCCCATTGACCACTCTGTTGACAGCTTCTGAAGCTGGATCCCTCAGACATAACGTAACCATCGTCACAGGTAAAGTTACACGTCGCTTCAACACCCAGGTCGTCACAGTCGTGAACAGCTCCATTCTCTGGTGCTGACTGAGGCAGGCAGTTCACTTCTGTAATTAAAGTTGGAAACATTGTACATGGGTGTTAGCGGGCAGCCTGAAACACTACTCATGTCTTTTCATGAGTATCATTGGTGAAGAGGCGGCATGTCCCAAAATCATCAATCAGTTTGAGTTTCAATTATTTTCAAAATTGATAAAATTTTCTGAAGCTGCTTTGTAACTTAAAAACTTGGACCCTAAAATACGAATTGCCTACCAACACAAGGACCTCCTGCTGGACCATCGTACCCTGGCAAGCATGCGCACTGCTTTCTGTCTGTGCTGCCATCTGTTGGTGTTGTGGAAAAGTCAGGACACACCATACAACTTCCGGTTCCTTTCGTTTCATCCATGTACGTTCCGATAGGACAAGCTGCAAAGAAAATAGAACAGGGCCCCCATTCCTTCTTTATTTCAAGTTAATAATACTGAAAAAAAAAATTATGGAGTTGAATTGCACTATGTTTTGTTTATGTCAGTGCTCAATTTGTCTGATCAAAATACTGACTTCGAAAATCAATTTCTGGTCAGATAAGCCAGATTTGGCAGATTAGGCAGATTTGGCAGATTTGGCACGGATTAGACGAGTTTTGGTACATGACTGAAAATAGTCACTTGAAAAGACTACATTCAGTACTGAAACTGAAATTAATTATGGATCATTATTGGTTATTTTACTGAAAATAGCATAAATTGCCTTCCAAATCTGCCTAATTTAGCAGAGGAAAGAATTATGAAAAATCTAGATTCACTTTCAAAATTTTCACTACAAACCTAAATTAATTAATGACTTGTCGACTACAGAAATACATTCCGACAAGTACGACGACACGTTCCAGCCATACATAAAAGACTATAAAAAAACCGGAAAAGTTTACACACGTTCGCAGGTCGGTAAGTCATGATTCCATTTTCCATCAACCTGACATTTCAAACTCTCGAAACCAATCAACTGATAGCCATTGTAGCAGGTGTATCTGCAAGCAAAAACATTCATGAATATTCATTTGAGCACTACACGGAATTCGTATCAGAAGTTTAACAATAGCGCATCAAAAGCACAGCGTGAAATTCTTCCGTTCTCTCCTTTGTTTTCTTCGTTTCTAAAATGATGCGATTTCTGTGTACTGAATCTCCATGTTATTTCTTGAAATAAATATGCTTTGTTAATTTTATTTAATGACGCAAAAACTAGAAATAGAGGTTATGGCATTGACTGTACGTTCTTTATGCGAAGCCAGTTATTGTGACTGTGTTGAAATTGTATGATGGTCCATTTAAGTGAGTTGAAAAATTAACTTTTGGTGTGTGGCCAAAATAAGGGTTTTGACTGTTTAATTTAGTACTAATCTGACAAACCTACGTATGCACACATGCACGCATGCACACACACATGCACATACACATGCACACATGCACAGGTAATCCATATTCATATTACATAGGTAGATCTAAAGTAATACTCCTCTCAACATGCACACATGCACACACGCACACACACATGCACACATGCACTGGTAATCCATATTCATATTACATAGGTAGATCTAAAGTAAATCCATATGTATTCCATATTTATATTCCAACTTACATATGTCTACTGGATAGTATCTTATACACAAACACAACCATAAATCATTTCAAGGTCTTGCATCACATGATGTGTCCCACGGACCAATTTTTTTAATACAGGGTCGTAATCCAGAGGCAAGTGAATTTGTACCGAAGTCTGGAGGCAGCAGTTCAAGAGATTCGCCAAACTTGACGCACAGTGCTAGTACACCACCCTTTTCTTCCTTTGCACATATGGCTGGCCTTGGAGGAGGAAATGCAATACCAAACCCAACTGCTGCTGGTAGGTAACCCCAATCACACAGATTCTATTCTGATATGTCCGTAGCAATTCCCTTCACCGTACAATTTATAATTCTCACCCACTAATAATTATCAAACAACTATTGTCCATACCCTGTAATAGTCAAATATTTTAATGTGTAATAATTCAGCTTTGGCAATGTCTTCGGGTGCAAGTCCTCTTGCGAGCCCTGGTATGAGTCCACAAGGTTCTCCCATGGCAGATAGGAGAACACCTCAGTCTTCAGGGCAACTCCAAGCTAATGCCACATCCACACCAACAAGTGCTGCTCAGATGGCATCTCTTACAGTAAGTTGACCTGCAGTAATATTTGTCTATATGTATACAGCTGCATCCTGCTATTAAATGTAAGGTTACGGTTAATATCGTGCCGTCGTTCGGAGCAGTGATTCTCCTAAAGTGCACATGTACATTCTATTTTGTAATTTTGTTTACGTAATTTGTTATTGCAGACAACACCATTTCAAGAGAATGTTGGAGGAACCACATACTTCTACACGCAAGAAGACCTCAATGCACCACAACAAAGCATTGTGAGTAAAATACGTGTTTCGTGTTACATGTTAACAAAAGACGATCAGTTTGTAGTGTCGAGTGGGAAAGAATGTAATAGCTACATGATTGGAGTGCTAATTTTCATGACCAAACACTGGAAATGAAATTTTTTAGGTTATGCCGAACTTTACGATGTATCCAAGTATGCTGCCACATGTAGCTCACATGAAGCCAAAGTCAAACATCCCTTCCCTATTTATGCCTGATGAGATCAAATTGGTAAGTAGTTGTTTTTAGAATATACATTTTCAGCAAAGTGCATAGAATGTAGCTACCCGTTCGCCAAGAATTGATAAAACTGAACTTTATTTGATTTTACAGGAAATTCTCAACCGTCATGCGATGACACTTGCACAGCTGGACCCTGGTGCAAATCTAGGTAAGTTTAACGAAGTAAACATTTTAATTAAGTAAAGTAAGACAGACATGCACTTCATGTAAATACTTCTTTTGCAAATGTGAAAATGTAAGGGATGTTTGCAAATCAGATTTATGTGCACACTGCACAGATTAGATGGTTGTAATTAGGTATTCCTTTGGTGCAATTTGAATATAAAACACTAGACATTTAGGTAATGAAATTTTAATTTTAGACATTCCTCATGAAGTGGACAAGTACCACAACTTATTTCCTTTGGAGCCACCACCTGCCAATCCTCTCCACAAATCCAGTACATTCGGTTATCCGACCACCTGTTACAGAGGCACAAACACAAAAGATGGTTTACCCTATTGCTTGAGGAGAATACATGGTAGGAATTCATACAGATTCTGTAATGAAATACTAAATTTGGGTACACCATCTTTACAATGCATATTTTTGTCAAAGTGTCGGTGTATCCATCCAAATGTACACATGTTAAAAAAATTTCAGAAAAAAAATGTCAGCATTACTCGATAAGAAATATAACGCCTGCTTAGTTAATATTTTCAGGGCTTTGTAGCAAATTCAAAATTTAATCAGATTTAGGGATGTATTCTCAAATATTTTTGGGTTTATTTTAGCACGGGCATAGACACTATATCAGATATGCATAGCAGACAGTAGATCTGGTTTTTACAAACACCAGGTATGTACAAGCGTACGTTCACAATTTTTTCAGGTTTTCGGCTTTCGAACAACAAGTGTATTGCTTTGATTGATCTGTGGAAGAAAATCCAACATTCAAACATTGTGCAGCTTCGTGAAGTGTTTACAACCAAGGCATTTGGAGATCATTGTAAGTTCCTTTGTTAATTTGTTTTACATCTTTTATAACAGAATAGTTGTAACAGCCGGTGTAACATGTGATACAGTTTCCTGTCAGGTTGAAAGAAGTAACATTTTGTTTCTGCGAAAGGTAACGTGCTTGATGATGTCTTGATATGTAATGAAGTCAGTCAGAAGATGTTTAACTTGTTTAATTTTGTGAAGTGAACAATTTTCTTTTTAGCAATGGTGTTTGTTTACGATTTTCATCCCGGATCTGAAACGCTGATGTTGAGACACTTTGCCCATTCAGCACATCACATGAATGGTTATAATAATCCTTTCAGCATGGATGGAGGTGCAAGACCATTCAGTGCTAAGGGAGGCCGTGGACGTAAGATAAAATTCAAAGTTCTAATATAATTTTGCCGCAAATAGAAATATTCTGTGAATTTTGTAATTGTCTTTTTTGTAATGTTTAGTAATTTTCTAGTCAAAGGTAAATATAGCTTGTTTTGAAATGCAGGAATGAATGCTCCACGTCATGGGCAAGGTTTGCTTCCAGAATCAGTTATATGGTCTTATATTGTCCAGCTAAGTTCAGCATTGCGCACAATCCATGCTCATGGGCTGGCTTGTCGTGTTATGGATCCCACCAAAATATTGCTCACTGATAAATCGAGGTAAATTCCATTTTTATTTTATTTGCAGAATAATACGTGCTCCAATAAATACAGAAGTGTAGTTAGATTAGAGACAGTTGAGCATAAAGACTACTGTAAGCATGTGAATGTCATTTGTATATTTATTTCAACTTTCTATGTAGGATAAGGATGAACTGTGTGGGCGTCTTTGATATTCTGAGTTTCGATGCAAGCCAAGCTAACCCACTTGCTATGATGCCACATTATCAGGTATCTATAGTTGTAATACAAAATGTTTCAATCTTCGATGAAGCACGTAATAATGCAGCGTTTAACTTTGCGTTTTGGCTTATTTTTTAGCAAGAGGACTTGGTGTCAATGGGAAAAGTTGTGCTTGCACTGGCGTGCAACTCCATCATGGGAATCCAGAGGGAGCACATCCAACAATCAATGGAGCTGGTTTCACGCAACTACTCGGCTGATCTTAAGAACTTGATCTTGTCGGTTGCATTTTGGTTTTACTGATATTCTTTTCTTTGTATAAATACATTTCATTTGTAGTGCAAGATAACATTTTTTCTTCGCGCCATATGGTTTAAGTGTCCCAGACAGTACAAAATAAACTTGAAAGAATTATAAATTGAAATGCAGTGGATACAGTTTCCAGCAAAGAGGAATTTATGACTATATTTTTAAAACTGTTTTCAGGTACTTACTTACCAATCAGAATCGTCTGAGAAGTGTGAATGATATCATGCCGATGATAGGTGCCAGGTTCTACACACAGCTTGACTCGGCCCAGCTGAGAAATGACATTTTAGAAAACGAGTTGGCAAAGGTTAAGATTTTAACTTTCAGTATTCTGTTCTTGCTTATTGAAACACGAACCATTTGCATTGTCTCAGTGGTCTTGTTTATTGAGTTGAGTATAACAGAAGGAATCATTTACGTTGTAGGAGGTGGAGAATGGCAGGCTGTTTCGTATACTCACCAAACTGGGAACCATCAGTGAAAGACCGGAATTTCAGTTGGATCCGTCGTGGTCGGAGACCGGAGATCGTTACATGCTGAAGCTCTACAGAGACTACTTATTCCACCAAGTAGATGAAAATGGAGCACCGTGGATTGATATGGCACACATAGTGCAGAGCCTGAACAAAGTAAGTGTTCCCCTTGTACTAAGTAACTTTAAGGAGCCACTCCTAATAATTACAATTAGATACTAAAAGCATAAATAAGATTATGAGACTTGAATGACCAGAATGTGCTGATCCATATGTGACTATGCAGATAGATTTCAGTTTAAAGTTGAGACTCCTTTAGAATGTTACAAAAATGGTAAAATAATTTTCTTTTCATTATACCAGCTCGATGCAGGATCACCAGAGAAAGTGAGTTTGGTGTCACGAGACGAGCAGAGTGTGCTTGTGGTATCCTACGCTGAATTAAAGCAGTTCTTTGAGCAATCCTTCAATGAGCTACAGCAGGCTCAGGCACAGTCACAAGTACAACAGCACCACAATGGAGGTTACTCCTAGCCAGTGGGAGTCGATAACCGAATCTGCCAACATGAAAACAAAACCTTCACAGACTGGTGCTAAACTCGTAAACTTGTAAGTGTGCTACTCAGAACCCGGTCAAAGCAGCTTTATCACACATAAACGAAGAAATATACTATCTAGATGTACGTGAGTGGATGACATTATCTACTGGCTCAGGGATTTCTACGGTATTTTTGAGCATGTTTGCCAAATCTGGTCATAGACTTCATGGGCAGCATAGCGTTGTGTATCAGCACGACAAAAGTGATCTCTGAAAAGACATCAGTGTTCTCTCATTCGTAGATTAAGTGCCAGATATGGGTTTGAAGACAATGGAAATTCATCGGCGTTGGCGAATACACTCGGCGGATGTTGTGAAAAGGTGCTGACTGTATAGGCAGCAATGTGAAACATTGAAGGACCACGTTATATAAAAACACATTATTCAAACATCTACCTGATTTGAACTTGAGTATCAGGTAAAAATCAAAAATAAAGAACTTTATTTTGTATAGCCATATTGGTGACTTTAGCATTGAAGAAGTGTTGGGACCTGTACATATTGGTATTTATATAAGCCCTAATCACTGGACATATTGTTCTTTTATAAATATGGCTGGCTGCGCTGTTTCAACTTTATTCAGGACACAAGGTGGAGAAAGTATTTGCAGGATAGAAGAATCGCTGACTAAGTACTTGTAAAATCATGACGTTGAGGACTGAATTCAATTACTCTTGCAATTTGAATTGTAGTATTTTATTAATATATAGGAAAAAGGACACTTAAATAAGGACGACAGTGTATGAACTATGTTGAATCATGACAAACTATGTTTATTATACAGCATTTAAATGACTGTATTTTGTTTTGTTTTACTTTATAATGGTTTACATCAAGATATTTTTCCTACCTTGGAGGAATCGGAGCGCAAGTGGGATAGTTGTAATGGAGCTTTGTTACGGAACTTACATTAGATGACATTAGAAGTGAGTTCAGAACTCTTTATTATAAACACGTACACCATACTGCCATTTAGAACAAGCCTATTTGTTTAAAGTACCGTGCATTTCTAAAGCACAATAAATTTTCTTTAAATCAGCTGAGCAGCAGTTTAACTAGCTGAACAGTTTGCAGTGAGCAAGTGAACGATTGGCTTTTCTTTTTCAAAGGACACCGAAAGAAAGGAACAGAATTATGAAAACGTGCTTGCAATATGTGATAATTTGGAAATAGTAATAATCCGTCAAGTGTGATCTAACATGAATACCTGTAATTAAGTTAATTTGTTAATTAGGTTAATAATTTGTTATGTTCACGTTAAAGTTTTGAGAAGCATTTTGTTGGAAAACTGCTATAGTACCTTTGAAATTGTCTATTTTTAGTAGTCCGAAATACATAATATTCGTAATATAATTTGAATATATTTTGCTCATTGAGGTTAGTGCCAGTATGTAACAACATTCCATATTTCAGGAGATTAATTGAAATTCAATGAAAACAAATCGTAGTAGAAAATGTGACTTGTCATATGGGCTTGGTCACATGAATAGATTTCGTAGTAAAGACGTCGTGAACATTTTTAGTAGTATGATATTGTTCACTTGAAGCCAGTAATATAATAACTGAGAAATACGTGAACTCTCTTTATGCATTTGGTTGTCATTTTGGCAAAGCGTCACTTATTGCACACTGTTCACAATGTGCAAATTGACAATCTTGCTTGATTTGAAAGAATCTAGTTGATCCCACTGATCCAAACTTCCATTTCATAGGGTATTCATCAAATGTTATTTTTATGGGGCACTTAATTTTGTAGAGCTGAATACTGTATCAAATTGTTTTATTACTTGTATTTGTAAATTGATCAGCTGAAAAGTGTTCCATAATAATTTCATTCAACATTTGTAGCTTTATTCAGAAAACGGTTCTTGTTCATTATGTTGTTTATAAAACAGAGATATTTTATGAAGAACTCGCTAGATAAGTATTTGTTGGTATATTCTATGTGTACCAAGAAAAGGCAAGAATGTTATTTATATGATACTGCATAACTATTGAAAAAATACAACAAAAAATTACAAAAGTCCACAGAACTGGACATCAAAAAGCGAAACACAGCAAAACATGACGATTCCAACTATCTGCTTCGCGTATGTTTGCAGGCAGTTTTATTATAAAAAAAAAGGTAGGAAAATTCCAAAAAAAAAAAAAAAATTAGGGGCCACTTTCGGGAAAATGCGCTTGATAAATAGTGGCAGATATACATGAAGCAGATAGATGAACTGACATGTTGCACGTGGCTGTTGGGGCTGAGATCTTTGTACGACATTTTCCTGTATCGTTTGTGAAGAAATGTCAATAAATGGATCTGCTCAACGTTGTGATCTTGTTATTTTTGAATGGGAGTGTTGTACGCACATGTGTGTGAAACGAAAAATAGGAGCAAGTTTAAATCGAGTAGCTCTCTGATGATGCTCTGAAGAAAAGTAATTCGGAATTACCAAAAAGAATGAAGAATTTTATTTCTTTATCTTGTTCTTGGGTACTTGCGACTTTACAAAACTGGGGGCTGCTGCCATCTATTATTACAATGGACATTTACCTGAAGAGGGCCTCATTCTGTGAAGAAAGGTCATAGGTCACCCGGTCTGTCATCTTCCCTGGGTACAAGTTGGTGGCTTGTTCTGCTTCGAATATGGCCCTTAACAAGCTAGGTATCGATGCTCTCGACCTCAAAGACAAGAGGGTACTAATGAGGTAAGAGAGTAAGAAGTTTTCGTTTACTAAGAAGCTAAAAGATCAATAATACCCTTGCAGGAGACATGTTGGCTTTTTCATCTAAAATTGGTAAATTTTAGAAATGAAATTCAAGATGACATTTGGTGTATTTCTCGGAGTTTTCTACATGACGGCAAAGGGAATGCAATAAGGTAGTTTTGTATCCAAGCAAATCATGTCAATAGCTGGAAACAGTTGTTCAAATTGTAAGGTCACGTATTCAAGGTCGTCGCTGCAAACTGATCGGCTGCACGTTTTAGTGAAGGGGTCTGATGGGGTTTTATGACTTACCAAAATAGGTGTACATGTATGACCGACCGATACCGTTTCCATTTGTAGGGTGGACTTCAACGTGCCACTGAAAGGAACAGAAATAACAAACACCCAGAGGTAAGAATTGTCAACAGCAACAAAATCAGCAATTGTAAAAAATTATGTTAATCAGTGATGCTACATTGCGTCAACTCACCACCCCCTCCCATCAATCATTGTTGTGCACAAACCATAAAACTGCTGATTTAATGGTACTTAAAGCGAAATAATTACAGATAAATATTGATAGCCAATATGTTACTTTAATTGCAATATATATTTTTGTTCTCATTTCAGGATAGATGCTGCATTACCTACTATTAAACATGCACTGGATCATGGAGCGAAGTCAGTGGTACTAATGTCACACTTGGGACGACCTAATGGATGCCCCAATGAAAAGTTTTCACTAAAACCAGTTGCTGACTGTCTGAAGGGGAAATTGGGAAAGTGAGTGGTCATGGCAGAATATTGAGAAAACATAATCCCTAACATTTGAAAAAAGATGAAATGTGTATTTGGGTAATGTGGTAAATGAAACACAAGCTGATTAAAGTTAATTACTGTAATTAATTTATTTTAGAGACATCACTTTCCTAAAGGATTGTGTTGGACCAGAGGTAGAAGCAGCATGTGCGAACCCAGCTCCAGGATCTGTCATTCTTTTAGAGAACCTTCGTTTTCACATAGAAGAGGAGGGGAAAGGAGTGAACGCTGCTGGCGAAAAGGTAACAAAAATGTAGCGAATAAGAGTGTAGCATATTCACTCTAATTGTAGCACAGGGGGCCAAGATCAATTTTCCAAAGTAAGCCATTGTTAAAGGCATGCGGTTAATACTGAACTCACCAATGGACTATACATATTTAGACATTGCCTAATAAACGTTGAATCTTGACATTTTAGGTAAAGGCAGAAAAGGACAAGGTCGACGCCTTCAGGGCTTCGTTATCTAAGCTTGGGGATGTGTATGTAAATGATGCATTTGGCACAGCGCATAGAGCTCACAGGTACTTTTTATTCTGCAATTAATAATTCTGATTACAAAAAAATACATGAGATTTGTAAAACGTAATACAAAAACAACATGTATTTAAAAGTAGATCTTTTTTTACAGTTCTATGGTTGGCTGTCAGCTACCACAGAAAGCGGCAGGATTTCTACTGAAGAAAGAACTGACATATTTTGCAAAGGCACTGGTTAGTCCTGAGCGGCCCTTCCTTGCCATTTTAGGAGGGTAAGCCAGGATCTTTAACTTTTCAATACACAACAAACAATCTGGCAAACGGCTATCAAAATCATTATGCTAAATGCAAATGAATTCTTCGTTTCATAACAGAAAGTCTTCAAACGTTTGTAAGAGTCTTACATTGATATATTGTCATATTAATTGCCATAAATTTTTTTGGACAAATTCAGTTACCGAATATTTGGAGTGAAGTAATACAGGTTTGGCAACGTTGGTTTTCTACTTTTATGCATACAGAGCTAAAGTAGCAGATAAGATCCAATTGATCGAGAACATGTTGGATAAAGTTAACGAAATGATAATTGGTGGAGGAATGGCTTTTACTTTTGTGAAAGAACTCGAAGGAGTCAAGGTAAATAAGTAAACCTCATTGCCTTGTTGCAATAAGATGAGAATATATTGCTCTTTGGTTATAGTGAAAAAATGCATAATATATTGATTTTTGGCTCATTTAGTCATCATTGTTGTTGTTGTCATTGTCTGGGCACAGCTGTCCTGAGCACACTACTGATCATAGAGACTTCATATCTTACACACATATGCGCCTATGTCCTATCTCAAAGCCTACCAAAAGTTATGTTGCTGTGACCATTATTCTCAAATTGGCAGCCATATATATATATTTTCTTTGAACCTTTCTCCTGGAGATGCAGTTGATGATACAAACTTCATATTTGGCAGTATTATGCATCTATACACCCTCTTTATTACCTGTAAAATTTATACTGATGCCACCTATATTTGCAGTTTGGCAGCTATATTTATGTTTTTTCATAGGTCACTTATTTGGGATTTGATCTTAGACTGCATTTTTTTCCATGTGATATCAAAACCTATATTGTCTTAGTTTTATGAAAATGCCAAATGAGCTCAGGTCCATCTGGACCTATTTTTGTTATCTTTTCCAGATAGGCAATTCACTTTACGATGAAGAAGGAGCTAAAATAGTGAAGGGTCTCATGGAAAAAGCAAAGAAGAACAACATTCAGATTCACTTGCCAGTTGACTTTGTTACTGGAGATAAATTTGCCGAAGATGCAAAAGTTGGGACAGCGACAAAGGAGTCTGGTATATCTGATGGGTGCATGGTAAAATTTAACCACTGCTGCTGTTATGTAAAATACGCTTTTGATGTCATTTCTAAACTATACGGTGCTTGTATGAGCATGTTCCGGTTGTTGTTTCGATACCAACCTTAAAATATATATGTTTCCAGGGTCTTGATATAGGAGCAAGTAGTATAACTAAGTTTACTGAAGTTATAGGCAGAGCAAAAACCATTGTTTGGAATGGGTAAGTTTGATGAACACATTGTATTTTGCAAATCTACATGTTAAAATGATTTTAACTAACATTGCTTGGAGAAAATACTTTCGTAGCCCGAAACAAAAGTAATTAAATTAGATCAGTAAAACGCTTAGGCATTTTTATTATTTAATATTTAACAGGCCACCAGGTGTATTTGAATTTGAAAACTTTTCCAAGGGAACTAAAGCAATGATGGATGCCGTAGTACATGCAACAGAGAAAGGAGCCACTAGCATTATCGGTTAGTCAGTCATCATGTAATTTGAAAATTAATTTTGAGAATTAATCTTCATGTGGAAGATCGACTCATCAGTGCTTAAACACATTTTAACTACAGTTCAGAAGATATCAGTAACATAAATCAATTGCCTTTTGTAGGAGGCGGAGATACAGCAACATGTTGTGCTAAATATAAAACTGAAGATAAAGTGAGCCATGTTAGTACAGGAGGTGGTGCTAGTTTAGAATTATTAGAAGGTAAACGCCAATCTCGTTTCTTACAATATCGAACACGTCCATAATACAGCAAACAAGAATCCATGATAAATTCATTTGATAGATTTTGAGGGTTTCTCAAATATGTAAAAATAATCATTTGAAAACATTTCACGAAATTCAAGGTGAAACATATAGGCAAGGTATTTCTAGTCAATATTTTGTTTCTGTTTAGTGAATTGTAATTGTTATAGCGTAAAAGACACACACAGTAATTTCTGTTGCAGGTAAAACACTACCAGGTGTTGCAGCATTATCAGATGCATAGATGCTAAATTTGACCGCACCTCATCCATGTGGACGTCATCAGTGCTACTAGCTTGTAGATTGGTACAGGTCGATCTACCATAGGACTGTTGTGTGTAGATGTGTTTATTTTTTCTTTGCCTAGTTTGTTCTCAAGCTAAGCATAACCACACTAAATTATATTCGGTGAAACTGTAATTGTAACGTGCATTTCTATGCTGCGATAGGTCCCAGAATATCTTACTGATTACAAACCTGAATGATGCCAAAGCTTTTCTTTCCGCAGTTTTGTCTGGTCACTGAGGCTTGATCTTATTTTGCCTGCTTGGAATGAATGTCAGACATGCACTTAATGTGGGAGTAAAGCTATTAAAAACCATGTAAACAGAGACTTGATTCAGTCTCTGATACATCAAGGATGAATGCCAACCGGTGCTTAAAAATCGATAACCTAATGGCTGAAAGCACTTCATTTCGATGTTCTATCAGCGTCAAGGATTCGAGTATTAGATTATATGAGTCACAGAATGAACTTTTATGCCCCTCATAGCTAAGTCTATGTTTTGTATGTATGAATTTGAATCATTTATCTTGGTCCACACAAGTTGTTATACAAATCCTGGTGAAAATGGGAATATTGTACATATTTTTTCCAAACTGTAATAAACTACGAATCGTTACATTCGTATTTGTTTTATTCATTTAACTCATTTAAATAGCAAGAATATACATGCACGTGGGAAATTGTCCAAAGTAAGGATCAAGTTCAATTGGAGTCTTAGGGTAGTATTGATTTGCCCTCCGGACTTTAAAAATATTCCGTTTGCAAAAAGCCACCAGGGATAAGCCTATTTTGAAACGATCATGAGGCAAACTTTTATCAAAATTCGCAGGTTCACCAATGACCGATGTATGTAACGCATTACGATTTTCAAAAAACACAAAAGCATTTCTTTGTGTATATCTTTTTCAGATTTATTAAAACATCAATAGGTCTCTAACAGATTTACAATTTGAACTTAGTCATAACAGTACAGGCAGTAAAAAATTTCATTCCCAATTAGTCGTAAAGAAATACGTTCTCAGTAGTTTAGTGTAACAAGTTCCCAAAATCTTAAAATGCAGTGATTTATATAAATGTGTACACGTACAGATCAAAATCAGATAGCAACAATCCCTACCGCTATTAATGCCATGTGCCTCCCTTTATTCTGTGTAAGCACCTCGGTGTTTAGATAGAAGCGATGACACAAATGTTAGATTGCAAACATTTATATTTGAAAAGTTGACAAATGCACGCACAACGTTCTTCAAATCAATGCAGGCACATTATTACACGAGCTCACGATTTTCAACAGTTTATTACTTCGTATTAAAGTGTAAACCATTGCTTTCTAAATACCAAAATACCCACCAATACTTGGTGCCTGCATGAAGCGAGTACTGCAGAGGACTTTTGCCTAGCTTGTCTATACCTGTCTCAAACAAACGTATTATCCATCTCCATAATTATGGCTTCAAATAACAGTTACACTTGGTCTAATTGTAACAGATAATTTTTGTCAATAAATGAGCTGTTAAGAACATATATATAATTTATAAATACTAAATGACTTTTTCGAAACATTAATGGTATGATTTTCTTTGCAATAATCATTGCTCAAGAACTCGATTAGTTTCAAGCCATAACTTTTAATTTATGTCCGTATAATTTTGTATCTAATAATGAAGACATAACAGTTCAAGCCTCTATTCCACATAATCCAATATTTTGACCGCAAATTTGTAGTCAACATACAGAAGAATGTTATTTAGATGCCCATCAGTTCGTTCAATAATAATAAAATAATTTATGTATTCAAGTTACACATGCTGATGCATAGTGTTCAGTGCATAAAGTAATTTATCATTCTGTCTGACGATCGAATTCAAAACGACAGCTACAATACTTTAAACAGTAGAGCTTGAAATCACCTTGCTGTACAAAAGACCTTGCACAGGTAACAAAATCACTTTTCGTTAACTGCTGACTGTAACACTTCAAATTAGCGTACATTACTTTACACAATACAGACAGGCAGCAGTTGAGTATAGCAAGACCGGCTTAAACTACACTACTGCTAGCTAGAGTGTTAGTTAAAAGTCCTCTGCATACCAGCCCAATTTGTTTCTATACACACCCTAAACCGTTACAACAATGCACACTACAAGAACGATTGATTATCAGGGAATTTTCGGGTAGACAGTTCTGAGTAACATATAAAGTGTATTAAAAGTACTTGTTATGTGGATAACAGTACGTAACTAAAGAGAGTCATTGCTGACGGCCAACATGTATGGTGTCGAGCACTTTGCCGATGTCACCTTCTTTGGCCTCAAGCAGGCGTGTCAACCATCCTCCTTCATCGCTGAAGCCCATAGCTTGCATCTGGCTTAGAGCTTTCGCTATCTTGGGATCTGCAAGAATACGATGAAATTACATCATGCATTGAACAACAGGCTACAAATAGATAGATGCTTGACGACATTTTTAACATCTAATATTTAGCTGTAATATTTATTATTTTACTTACCAGGATGCAGTTCGGGTAATGTCGGATAGAGTGCCGCTTCCGATTCTGAAGTGCCTGCATTTGTAGACTGAGAACTACCATTCAGTAGAGTCCAGTCGTCATCTGCACCATCCACTTGCTTGGGACTGCCTTGTGCCTCCTGTAATGAAAAATATATTTCACAGTGTTCGACACAAGACCAGTACACTGACAAAAATTGTATTGGTCTGACTGTTTTGAAATCCATGAGACAATTTTACAATTAATGTAATAGTACTGATCATGTGTTGAGGGTGACCAACAATCTGACTGGTTTCAAAATATTTTGGAAGATTACTTAGCAATACTACTCGAACAAATACCATGCTGGACTGAATGATTTTTTGTACAATTCACTGATTTTTGACAATTTTAGGACATTACCTCCATTGGAACATCTGTAGATGAAGTCTGTTCTCCGGTTTCTGCATTGGCATCCTGTATTTCCTCATCCTTTCCTTCTGCAGTGGGAGCAGATGGGGTTTCTTCTGTGGCAGGTTTACTCTTTTTTCCCTCTCCTTTGTTACTCTTGCTGGTCTCCTCAGTTTTGTCGTTTTGGCCACCTGTCGAAACATTGACACCACATCTTTGTCTTTGTCCACCATGTTCAACGTCTACTGCGACATCAATTCCTGCAATGACACATTAAGCTTAGTCAGAAAATTCAATTAACATCTATGGTTTAACGTTCATAATACAGTAAAATATGCATCGGGCGTACTAACCATGCATTGGGTATACTGTCATCCACATACCAATTTTCAATCACCAAATTTATTTTTACTTGGTATTTTGTACTCCATTGGGCGAACCTACGGTCATCCACGTATTTTTACTTGTGAAAAATAGGGAGTTCGCCCAATACAAATTTTGCTGTATTTCTACGAACGTAAACTATTAATCATACAGTTACATGTATCTATTTGCAGTAAGAGATTTCACAAAATATTCACGCAATCCGTTACATGGAAAAATAATTACCAAGCGGATCCAGAAGGGCTGCAATTGTTTCACCAACTGATCTGAGAATTTCACCACCACTTGGTATCTCTTCTTCTTCTCTGCTTGGTCTGTCTTCCTTCTCTCCACTCTCCGGTTCAGTACTCTGTTCCATATCCTCTGGCTGATCTTTTTTGTCTGAAGCGTTTCCCCCAGCTGTGTTTCGGCAGTACTGACGCCACATACGTTTGAAGTGTTTGTGATCCCACTGTGGGCTAGGAGCGCTTCCTTCAGCTCCCTCACCGCTGGTACTGGCCTCTCCCTCGTCAACCTTGCCTTCCCAGCCTTTCCACATCTTGTGCAGCCATGGTGGGCATGCAAACGGTGGTGGTTCACGTGGGCCGTGTCCATGGTGTCCACGATGTCCACGGTGGCCATGATGACCATGGTGGCCCCGGCGTCCTCCAAACCAGAACGGCTGAAAATTTGACCACATTTACTTTTTAAGTCGATTAGATTCCTCTCGGACGTAGTTTCTGTATTTCTAGGTGAATTCATCTCAATCCGATAGATGTATTAC
>JBCAUI010522911.1:1065-11785 GCA_038406195.1 Haplosyllis anthogorgicola | reverse complement strand
GCATTTCTGGGCATTTCAGACAATTTTGTGAAAAAGGTCACCAGAACTCCCCCCCCCCCCCCCGGACTGGGAAAATGCATTTCTGGCCATTTCAGACAATTCTCTAAATACGGCATAGGGTCAGTGATCCATCAGGTCACATCTCTCTCGTTTTTCTTTTATCAGTCTGCAAAACCTTCTTCTCAATGGTTCTAGCAATGGTTAATCACATTTTGATTGCACACAATCGAATGATAAACTTTTGTCATGGTTGACAAGAAACCATGCATGCCTCCAACAAGGACCATAAGTTTTTTAATATAATACTTTTTATTCTCCTTTGAAAAGGGAAGCAAAGGTGCATTAGGAGATCAAGGCGCTGATGGACCCAAAGGATACAAAGGGTTTAAGGGTAAGTGACTCTTACCGACTGACTGGCTAATCGATTGATTGCTTTACTTTGCATGGTTAAGAATAAAACGTCCGACAGATTCTTATAAACGTTGATACCGAAGTAGGATATTACAAAACGTCGTTTCTGACCCTCACAACCTGTTCTTTTGAACAATATATAACATGATATAGCCACTACTGATTACATTTCGTCTCTTGGCCCCGACAAACAATTATTTTCATTTGCCATAACAGGTGATGATGGAGCTACTGGTGTTGTGGGAGATAAGGGATCAACTGGGCCACAAGGCGTCAGAGGGGAAAAAGGAAAAACTGGAAGCAAAGGAATGGTTGGAGATCAAGGTATGCCACATGTTCAAATAGAAAGTCACTGTGCTTTCTGAAACTAACTGAGGCTTAAGTGAATTAACTTAGTTAAATTCGTTTTAAGCTTGTGTAAGCAAGTTTCTTTTGCTGCTAAGTTGACCAAAACCAAACTGTAATGAGCTGGTTTCGGAGCAGTTATTCTCCTGAATGGATTTCAAACCTAATGAAGGTCGTCAGACCAGACTGTTTCCTTTTAACATTCCAATGACAGAATTTGAATTTCACGAAGTCGGAAATATTTTCCCGCGAGGACAGAAAGTCACAACTTATTTTCTGTTTATTTCCTCTTAATTTCTTTATCCTCTCTTCTTTCCTTTTAAGTAATTTTCACTTTAAAGTTCAGATCCACAATAGGGAAGGAGTTTTGCATTGGACAAAACATATTCGTTTAACCCAAGTCTTGTTACATCTAAAGGGCACCCACCTGTTTGTGTCAGATCTGTAGTGACCAGCTGTTTGATTTTATAGTTTTCGTTCTTCCCTAGGTAATACGGGTAGTAAAGGGGATCGAGGACCAACAGGAATGACTGGAACCAAGGGTATGATGGGTTTTAAAGGCAATAAAGGAGACCCGGGAGATAAAGGAAACACAGGTAAGTAATTTCCACAGTTAAGTAACCAATTTAATTCATTGTTTAGTCGCAATTAATGCTACAACACAAATACCTGTAATATATAGCGAACCCTAAAAGCATATTTCATCAAGCATTTGAACAATTTTTATTCGGTCACAGAATCTTTTCCAATAAATTCTAATTAAGCCGGCAACTTATAAAAAAGGTATCAATTGCCAAATAATCTAACAGAATATCAAAATCATTTTCGTGATTTTTTTTATAAAATGCTGAAAACAAAGAACATAAAGTGAGTAATGTAATAAACCCCCATGGGTTGTGGAAACTGTTAAAATTATTTGAGTGCACTTATTAGTTATTACATAATTACATGCATGTACATGTAAAATACTGCTCAATATAACAAAACATTTATTGAATTGAATTGTGTTCCGATTCCATTTGAAAAATGGAAGAATTCTGGGTAATTATTTTTCGCATCATTACAAATATTTAATATCGAATATGCTCGCTCAATGATCGCTACGAGTACAGTTGAACTGCAAGGATAAAAATAAGGCAAACAACTACAACTTAAAGCACATTATCACATTAAATAAAAAACATTAGCGAATATTAACAGAAACAGAAACAGAAATTTATCCGATGCCAACGTTTATTTCATGTCAGGAGTCAAGGGCCCAAAGGGTTTTACGGGAACCATGGCAGGAAGCCCAGGTGCCCCCGGATCAGTCGGTGAAACAGGAACAAAAGGTTCTGGAGGCGACCCTGGAACACAAGGTTAGTGTTTCTCTGCGCCCAATTACGATATTCGTTTACATAATCTTCCTCTGGATTATTTGAAAAGAGACAACCCCTCGAAATGTAGCATTATGATGTATAAACTTAACAGACTTCCAAAATAGTTTGCTACCCTTGTCATGTAGAGCTCTTTCTTGTGCAAGTAAGGTATTTAAATCTATGATCGCCACTGTCATTAAGGTCAGGTTTGTCATCCACTGAAATAAACTGCTGAACTGAACATTGCACAACGTTTTTTTAACGACTCAACGCAACACGGCATAACATGTCGAAATTGACAACAACAAACACAGGCTTCTTCTCTTAATATTACAGGACCACAGGGAACGAAGGGCGCTGTGGGAAGTGACAAGGGTGCCCAAGGTGACAAAGGAGACAAGGGGAATACAGGAGACAAGGGTAAAATAGGATCAAAAGGTATGTATTTTACCCCAACATAGAGAAAACATGCATTGCAGTTGATTTGAAACACAGACAGCAAAATAAACTATGCGTCATGACTGAATCTGGGGACAGATGACTATATATTGCACTTGTGTGTCTGCTTTTGCATTCATTTCTTCTAAAAAGCATCTCAGCAATGTACTCTTGGAAACATTACAGGTTCAAATGGTTCCACAGGAAGCCAAGGAGTTCAAGGAAGCGTCGGCATTTCTGGTGGCCAAGGACCACCTGGACCAAAAGGTTCCAAAGGTGAGGACAGTATTTTCGAATACTTGCAATAAGTTATGTACGTGGGCTTTATTCTGATGTGAAAAGGGTTAGCTAATAATGGAAAAGATTTTAACTGACACCAAGATTTTAACCACAAGCATGCCTACCCTCTTCACAAAATGTCATCGAACTTTAAGACAATTAGAAATTACAAAGAAAAATACATTTAAATGACCTCGTGACCTCTGACTTAACATTATCTGGCCTCAATCATATGAAGACAGTAGAACCTGGTTTGAGCGGCATTCTAATTTTTCAGGGCAAAGATGCCGAATTAAGCAGGTGTCCGTACAGAACAGGTATTCATTTTAGAGTACCACTGCTGTAAAAAGGCAGGTATCTGCGCAGTAAAAAAGGTACCGCTCAAAACAGGTTCAACTGTAATCACTTTGGTACCTGAACTTGACCTGTGGCTATTCGTTACATTGTAACTACCGTACTTTCACTTGACCAACTTAAGGTCCCGTTGGTGATAAGGGTTCCAAAGGTTCGAGGGCCGAAGTGGGTGGCACTGGTGCGATTGGTACAACAGGCCCCATGGGTAAGTACAGGTCTTTTAACGCGCCCTTACAAACATTTTCCATGTTTGTCGCGTTTTACTTTGAAACTTTCATGGCATCACACTGTTGCAAAGTTACACAAATAAGAATTTATCTACATGATATAGGTATTGATTATTGTGTTCTCTATGCCAATTGATGGTCAACACTGACAAATGTGGTCTTCGAGAATATTTATACTTTATCCTTACTAGATTTTTAGAATGTTTAGTTATGTTGACTATTCCAAGGAATTGACTTTTTGGCAAGTTTTGGCAAGTGTGACTAACTTTACTATCACACAGGATTTCGTGGAGGCCAAGGTCCACCTGGGGAAGCTGGTCCACAAGGATCCCCGGGTTCACAAGGAGACAAAGGAGCAACGGGATTGATGGGCGACGGTGGATCCCCGGGGGCGTCAGGAGACACTGGTGACAAAGGAGTGACAGGTAAATACAAAATTAACAGATAAAATGTTTCAAACCATGTCAAATCTAGTTCTCTACTAATATTAAAAGACAAAAGGATTTTTTACGTCTATTTTGAATACAACGCCACAAAGATTCAGCCTGTGTCAAAGAACATAGAAAAGTGTCATGCCTATTAGCAATGATCTTATTAAAGGGCGAAGCCCATTTACTAGCATCTTTGCTATTAGTACCTAATCCATACTAATTAAATACCAATCTATTAAATCTTTATGCAGGCATACAAGGAGACCCGGGTGATTCGGGAGAGACGGGACCTCCAGGTTTAATGGTTTTCCTTCAAGTTTTTGCTTTTACTAAAATAATTTTATTGTAAAATTAACGCTAAGCTGGTTTCTTTGGTGCGGATAAATACTGATATAAAGGCTAATGCAGAAACTTTAAATATGTCCATTAAATACAAAAAAAATTTACCAAATACATCTTTTAATATAACATGAGCATGTATGTATCAGAAAAGTTGCATTGACAGGTAGTCCTGGTGAGTCAGGCGCACCCGGTCCCCCTGGATCTTCAGGTGTGTAGTTTAATAAATATTTTTTGTGACACTTTGTAGTAAATGTTAGGTAAAGCCACATGCGTTCTCAAAGCATTAAGAGATCGTTTGTTTAAATTTAGAAACATAAAACCGACATGACAATTTTTATATACACCCAATATGGAAATAAACAACAAGTTGGGTGCATATTTACAGGCAGCTTAGGTGAGAGGGGCGGCCAAGGAGTGGAAGGCCCAGCAGGGCCTACTGGAGAAAAAGGCGTTTTGGGACCGCCGGGAGGTTCAGGACCACCTGGTCCAAAAGGTACCATGTACCATAAGTTATTGTCAAACATGTACTATACGCGCTTTGTTACAACTTTTCCCAATTTACAACCATTCAGTGTACGTCAGTGTACGTACATGCCTTTCGTCTTCAATATAAACCCTACTGTGCAATTTGAAAAAGAAAGCAAAAGCGCAAGCATTTTACATCAGTGTAGACAAGTCTTTATGTCTGCTTTAGCTGTTTTAATGATCGACTATGTTGCTTTTACAGGATCCATTGCTGATCCAGGAACAAAGGGAATGCAGGGTGATCCCGGCCCGAAGGGCAGCGTAGGAGAACCTGGCGCCCCAGGACCCGGAATACCAGGTAAACACGATGTTAGGGAATAATTGTGTAGCATTATGGCAAAAGATTCTCTCGAATATTGGAGTAAAAAATCCTAAGGGTGATAGAATAGTCTATTGCAAGTTATTTTGATCATAGAATTTTGAACCGAAATTCTTGCAAATTTGTGTAGGGATGTTTGTTTTGTTTGTACATGACTTTCCATCGATTATCGGAAGAATTTAAATCTAAAAGCTTTTTTTTTGTAATCGTCAAAGATTATCAGCTGAAAATCACAGTGTATGCCCGAGTTGAATTGAATAAACTGCAAATTTATGCTGGTACATCACATTTGAGTCTGATTGGGGATTCTTCAAATATTTTTAATTATCTCTGGGGAAGAAATAATTCTCTTTTTCTTGTGCCATCTTTCAAAAACTATCCTTACGTTTTAAGAGAAAAGTTTAATCATCATGTTAAAACGTGATTTGTGCAAAGCTTAGGAGCAATACCCAAAAAGTGAAAAGTGTGCACACCATTTATACATTATTTGAACATTTTTCATGTATTTTTGTCAACAGTGGCGTAACGATTACCTACCCTACTATCGCTCAGTTCCCGTATTTTTTCAGGAGCATCAGGTCCACCAGGTCCTCAAGGCGGTTCGGGTGGTGTTGGTGGTCCTGGACCAACTGGACCACCAGGGCCAGATGGATCTAAGGGAGGAACTGGAGACTCCGGACCTCCAGGTAATAATAATAAAGAAAAATCTGGGATCAATAATATCTGTTTATTCCTATTCCTGTTGGCTAGTAAATCTCCTTGACATAGTGCTTGCACTAACACAAAAATCAAGCGTTTTTTTTATTTCAGTGTCCAATGTGTCAAAACATATGCACGAATCGCTGAATATAAATGATAACAATACTGTTGTATTTCGGCTTTAAAACCGGGGAGCACATTGCACCCCAGCGTCCCTTTGCCATTTTTAGGCCTACACGTAGCATAAATACGATACAGCAGTTTTCAATCAGCAGTAATCGTATGTAAAACCATAGTTACTGTTTGTATCGGTAAAAATATTGCAATTACCGTATTTGTCGTATCCATGGCGCATTGCGCAGTTAATGTTGAGGGTGCGCCTTATTTACAATCAACTCTGAGTAATTTACAGAAAATGTTACATTATCAGTGTTGTGCATTTGTACTTCAATTGAAGGCTTTAAGTGTGCATAGGATACATAATAGTCAGTCATTTAAGGTATCAGGAACAACAAAGTTATGATAAGCACTTGTGTGTAGAAAAATGACATGCAACATGCTAGCAACAAAACTTTATGCGTTTCAATTCGTAAATCAGTTGAAAAAAGGAGATGGGCTATAAATAGGGCATGCACCATAAATCCGACAAATACGGTAGATGTTTTCTCTGCGTCTGCTTGTACTCGCCGTTTGTATTAAAAAGATCTAGAAAATGCGTCACCGTAAATTGTAGAAAGTGAGTAATAAAAATCCAGACGGTCCACATGTTTTGACCATTGTACAAATTTAAAAATCACTCACTAAAATAAACATACATTTGGAGTTGCGCAAGGTATGTAGATTTAAAACGGCATTACTGACGTGACTGTAAATAGTAATATTCCAAACAGTTTCGAAGAACAACTTATACGCAATAGGTTTCCAATGTTGAAACATCTTTTCAAGGGACGTGTGACGCAAGATATGGAATTGGTACCAAATATCATTTAGCTACCTGTTTCTCTGGCGATAAAACGACAAATCTTAGTGAAGGTTGTGTTCAGAGTGTAAGCGGAGACTTGACAATGATTAAATAATTTAGTCGTTGAGTGATTATTTCACTTTGGTGCTAGAACTATATATTTATCGTTACATGTAAGCAACTTTTGCAGGTCCGATAGGAGTCACGGGTGACAAAGGTGGGCCTGGAGTCGTGGGCCCTCCCGGAGACAATGGACAACCTGGTCCCCCTGGAGCTCCTGGACCGCAAGGAACCAAGGTGAGCGGCAGTCCTACATGTTCGAATTGATGGTTTAAACTGCTTGACAATACCAGAATATTAGGGTGGACCAATCTTACACGTGTCATCATTGGAAGCAGAGGGCGGTTTCGGCATAAATTTAATATCTGTTCACCGAATCAATTCTTATCGGAAATGGGTCGGCATATCATTTTAGTTCAGACGTATTTTCACACAACTGGTTCAAATTTGAACATGTTTCTCCATTTGAGTTACGCCTTCGCTGGAAAAGCATCTCATATATTTTTTTGTTTTACTTTATCCCATTCTCCGGGTAAAGCGAACGGCTGGGCATATATCTCACATATTCCGTCACTTTACCAGTCTGGAAACAGCCGCCTTTGACGGCCTATATTCATGTATTTGTAATCGTGTTTTTGCAATCTACAATTTAAAGATCTATTTCAGGGAAGTAAGGGAAGTAGATGGACTACAAAAGGAACCAAAGGCTTACCGGGCGAACCGGGAAGTCCAGCCATAGCCGTGATAGCGGCCAGTGTGTCCGCAGCCTTCTCATCAGGTATTAGAGCTTTTTCCAAATTCGGTGTCCACCTAATTCCCCTAATTAACCAATTTACCTAATTAGGTAGAAACTGTACCAATACCATTTTTGGTATGCCTACCATTTATGCTATGTCAGTGATACCAATTTTGGTAGGTTTAGTACACTGATATCAGTACATGTAACAAAAATCAGCACACTTGCTGAAATAAAGGCAATACCATTTTTGATTTGTATTCCTAATTGCAATTGTACACCTTACAACAGTGGATAAATATGTTTTACATCAATTTATCTGTCTCAGGAATTGGCCACATTAGGTGAATTATGTGAATTTAATGAATCAGTTAAAGATGAACGATCACTTAAATGAAGCAGTTTTGAATAGGCCATTTGCATTGAAGACATTGAAGGAATCATATCCCCATATGGGCATAGATTGTACAAATGGAAAAGGGCTGGATGTACACTGTGTAGTGACAGGGGTAGAAACGAATAAATTAGCAAAGTTTGCCCTTTTCGATCACCAGCTCCAGGAGAAACCAAAAAACCAAAAAAACCTCAAACTAAATTTATACCACTTTTCTTCATCAGAAAACGAGCACCTGGAACAACTGCAAGTCTATCTCCACAAAAAGATGCCAGCATTGACCACAGCAACAGCAGCCCTGGCAGTTGCATCCCTAATTTTACTGGCACTCTTTGTGAAACAGCGCAGGAAATTCGCAGAACATAAGCAGGCTAAAAGCATGTCCAGGCCACAGTATCCATCTACTGAACGAAGATCATCGTCCAGCAGCATAGTTTAAATCTGGGGAGTTCCCTCGATAAAAGTTGATTCTGTTAATACAATGATAAGTGTCATCGACGTGTCTTTTATTACTGTGTATGTTACAATGAAAATAAAACATTTAGTCTAAAGTTCTTCGGAGTTTGTTCCTCTCACTAAGAAAAAATAGTCCAAATCCCTTCGGTTGCAAAACGGTACACACAAATAATGCAGGCATACAGCAGACCGAGATGATGTAAAAATTAATGATTTAAAGCTGAATTTCAATTACAATAAGTGTTTAAAGTGTCGTTAAATTTATACAAAATGTTATTAATTTTAACTTACGTTTTTGCAGTATTGTAATTGAAAGTCCTCTTTTTATTGTGAATGAGAAATGCAATGACAATAAAAATGAGGTAAGGTTATGATGAAAGATTGGCTGGAATGCTTCCTTGTGTTGTGTCAGTAATGGCGTCGGGCAGGGAATAGATTGTTTGACTGCTGGTTTTGGGAATATTTACAATTTTAACACAGCTTTAAGCTGTGATATTCGCACTGACCGACAGTGCGTAGATGGAATGGAATGACGATGTCAATAATAGCATAGATTTTGATTTACGCTATTAAGAGTATTATTGTTGAAATTCTCCTTTAACTTGTTGAAGCGCAATGGCACCGGACATGTTTCAAGGTTTTTAACTGTAATTTTAGCGATTAATTTCGCGTACCTTCCGTCAATGAGCCAATTACTTGGGACTTATTTTCGAGTCGCTATGTCTGCAACCTAATAAAACATCATTAAAAAACTGTAGACGCCAGTTAATAGTCTGATTTTCATATTTTGGATATTACACAAAATTTTTGATTTTAATTATGAACCAAATGTAACTTTAGTTTTGAGATCTTTTCCTTTTAGTCGAACTGAACTTTCTAGGTTCCCTAATATAGATCTAAGAGATCAATTTCCAAATGAATATAATATTTAAACGTATTCTGAGTAAACGTACACAAAACCTTGCCTATGACTAGTTGCAATTGCCAGCTTCACGGCGACGGCTTCAACCAACATAACAGCCAAGCTTTCTGTCGAGTGATGACTATTTATTGGTCTCATTTGCTACAAAACTGTGTGGAGTATTAGGAATTAGCTTTTGTGCGGATAACACCGAAATAGAATCTTGAGACAAACTTCTGTTCCGTTACTGGAAATTAAGACTGCATACCTCATGCTGTCGTAAAGATAATGCCACATGAGACAGTTTTACGCCGATTATCGGTAGCAATTATACAGCTTTTACAAGGAAATTCTTACATCGAAGGAATTTGTATCACCACACATGATCGGTCTATGGCTAATATTAATTAGGTGATTTCAAGCCAATTATCAGCAGCGTAACATTGGCCTTAGTTACATGATGTAAAACTACAGTTACAATAACCGATTCTAGGCTGATTGGAAGTAAACTAAAACCGATCTAATCGCAGCCGTATTCGGCGAAACATCGCAAGTGTAATATGAGCTTATCGACACATAGCGAAGTGCTCACTATTTTGTACAGTATTAACAAATTTCACGACATGCATCGTGTGGTCAAATATTCGTAATTGATTGTTCAAGGCTGAATGGATCAAACACAATCAACCTCAGAGGCGGATCCAGGATTTCCCGTTGGGGGGCGCCCGGCCCGTTGGTCGCCCAAAATTTAGCGGAAAGTGCATGAAAACTAGATCCGCTAATGAACCTACACAGGTGGTCATGTTCTGTTGTTGCAATGCTTTTATTCGAAAGTATAAGCGTTTCCAGACTTACACACAACCTGAACTGAAGCCTTCCACACAATTAGCCACATTTTCATTGGCGATTTTGCAACCGATCTTAGGGTTCACTTACATTCGCCGTTTTTTATGCCGAATATCAGAATGAAATATGTGGAAAATCTTCACCAATAATGGGCGGAAAATCACTGGTGTCACATCAGGCATAATCACAACGGCACATCGTGAACTTTCAACACATTACACTGAGGAATGTGGTGATTAAAAAAAATTGAATCGAAATAGCCGAAATAACACAACCGAAATCGGACCTGAAACAGATTCAGCAATAATGATATCTATTCCTCTTGTTGCTGTCGCTCTCAGCTACTTGATGCAAGCAATGGACTGAAACATAACAATGGGACAGAGGTAACTGAACCTGATAGAAAATATCCTGCACATAATTTGAAAGATTCGGTCCAATCTGCTGAAGCCATTGTGCGAGCTCAGTGCACAGCTTGCTGCCTACACAAGGTGAGCAGTGGCGGATCCAGGATTTCTCGTAGGGGGGGGGGCGCCAACCTTGGGGCGCCCAAATTTTTACCCGATTTTAGCGCAAAAATCCCCCAAAACCGCATGAAAATGAAGAAATTTTGGCACGTAAGGGGGGGGGGTGCCTGC
>JBCAUI010522900.1:0-11788 GCA_038406195.1 Haplosyllis anthogorgicola | reverse complement strand
ATTCACGTTGTGTTATTATTCAAGTGAAAACACAACGCAAAATTCATTCGTGTGCTTCAGCAGGTATCCTTTGGAAACAGATTTATTTCAAGCTGTGGAATTATTGGAATTATACACGAGACTGATAAGAGTTTACTCTTGTGTAAGTTTTCTAAATTTAAATGTCTTTATGGCATAAAAGTCAGCTATCAATTAATTTTCATTGCAAATAAAATAGTTTACAAATCAGGTTTTTAAACAATAGATTTAACGTTGCGGCTCTTAACTCAAATTCTTTACAGTTGCAAAATGAACCATGTTTCCTGCTCTTTTTCCGAACTTCCCCATTGAAGATTCACTGTGCTAATAGGTCTAATTAAATAAAATATAGACCGTCACATGCATGTAAACTTACACCAACTGTATTATTATTATTATTCATCAAACTATGAACAGAATAGAATACTTACATTATACAGCTGTTCAGTACTGTCCTCAACCACTCGATTGTGACACATATTTCAATTGAAGACAATTTACTGCAAAGCTGAGTTGTAATTTATAGACCATCAAAGCTGGTGAGGAGCCAAAAATTAATGTGAAACAAATTGAATTTTAATTGTTCCAATTTCCTGTTCTTTGGTTTAATACATTCGGCTAGACTGCCATTTGGCAAGAATATAGTAGTGGGTGTATTGACTGGTACAAATGTAGACATCTAATTGTTTGTTTGTTGGTCAACATTTTAAGTCTTTGTAGATACTGTGTCTTTCTAATGACCTGTGGAATAAAAATGTTGTGGCAGCTTGATCTTATCTTAATTTGAGTAAGTGATAAGTGCTACGAGACGTCATGTGTTTTCTTTTCTCAATAATTTAAGAAATAATAGAAATTTACACAATCCTTTTTTCCAGTCAAAGACAGAGCGAAAAATTCCATTGTTCATAAATAAAAGCAATACAAGCAGCTTTTCGGAGCAAGAGGGTGAGATAGGAGGAAGGGTACTGTCCTCAGCAAACCCATTTGACAACTGTCCAAATTATACAAGGAAAAACAGGAACAAAAGACCCTTCCTCCCAGTTATTGATGAGTTGGTTGGCACTGAAACACAGATCAACAGGAGCTAAACTATGGGACAAAAGTCAACGAAACCGGACAACTGTAAGCCGCGGAACGACACGCTAAAATATGAGGCGTTATAAATTAAACCTCCGTGGAATGCAGAAAGAGCTAATCAAACAGCAGAAATTGCTTGTCTTGTGTTTTATTATCCTGTAAATTATTGATGAAAAGATTAATTCTTTCTAATTGGTCTGTGGTCTAGTCGACGAAATTGTGTCGTTTGACCGCTTAAAGATAAGAGATTGACGAATGATCCAACATGTCATCCACGGGGACTATTAGGAGGAACTCGGGCCATTTGCGCACAGATCTATTCCTGTGATATCATTGATCTAGGAGATTCAGGGAATTCAGGTCAACATAAAATCATGTATCTTCATTCTGCTGTTGATAATATATTTTGTTGTCTTTCATAATCACAAATCACGAATAGTGCAAAATCTTGACGTTGCTTCATGCACCGTAAACAGGATCCTGAGTTGCGCAGCGCAGTGGTTGGATATTGGTAGTTTCTCGGTAAATCCCTAACAGTACCAAGATTAAAAATTGGTACCAACTCCGTATGGGAGGACAGGACCACGTGTTTATTCTGCCCCGCGTAAGACACGAAATTATTATCTGTTGTGATAGTTCACTTCAGAGAACATTTATCAGTACACGGAATTTGTATCAGTTTTGGAACAATAGCCCATCAAAAGCACAGCGTCAAATTATAATGTCCTGTAGTTTGTTCTAGACGTTTCCAAATTAATAGAAATTCTGTGTAATGTCTCTTTTTCCTGTGATCGCTTTTTAAGGTTTATGTTCTAACACTCATTGAAAAGGAGAAACATTGCAAATAACTTTTGCAGATCGATGTTTCAAAGGTCTGTGTTGCGCTTGTTAGATTTTAGTTCAGAAAAATCCTAAATTTATCTTTTAACCGTTTAGCATAGTATGAACACACGGCCATAGATCCAGTCAACACCTGTACAAACCGAACGTTTTGTCAGGTAACTCGGTCGAGATTTGAGGACAATTTCATCCTCTGAATTATATATCTTAG
The DNA here is from genome assembly GCA_038406195.1 of Haplosyllis anthogorgicola. Lineage (NCBI taxonomy): Eukaryota > Metazoa > Annelida > Polychaeta > Phyllodocida > Syllidae > Haplosyllis > Haplosyllis anthogorgicola. Next base: position 9,642 of record JBCAUI010522900.1, on the reverse strand, counting down.
TAGTCAAATTAAAATTTCTTGGCATGTTGACCGTATTATTGGCGCATCCATTATATGAGAAGATGTAGGTAACTGGATGATTTCCAACGCGGATAAATACTCAAAGAAAGGGGATTAAATGTTTGGACGCAACACTCCGTCGATGACGTAAATGAAACCGAGAAGTCATCGGAAGTTGATTAAACTTTAACGCTAAAACATTTCAATCACCAGTGTTACCCCCACACAAGCAGTTATGTGTACACTAAAACAATTAATGTATTTTAAAAATTCATTAAGTGAAATCCAAGGGATGAACCCTGAGTACTACGAACCCGGATCTTCGTAGTCTTGGTGAAAACAACAACGTCCGAATAACTACTCCTCAAAGATACTGAATGTTCATTGAATTCGTAGACTTTGGCTTCACGCAGGTTTCCAAACTTGAGCAAGAAAAACTATTTCTTACGTAGAATTGGTCATTTTAAAGTGTATCGCATCTTGATACAAGTACATAACGAAGAAATTAAGCAATTAAGATGTTATGATTAGACAATGTTTTACAGGACCAATGTTTTAAAGCCAACCAGAAACAGTGCGGGATTTCTTCAGCTTTGCATAATGCTGATGATAGAGCTCTGCTTGAGAACGTATATAATGGACACCTGTGATCAATGTAAAACTAATACTTAACATTTTGTATGATCCAATTTAATTCGCCAATTCATTTTTGAGATATTAACTGGCGTCACAAGATGAATTTTACGACATATTAACGTTACGAGTGTTAAACTAACATGCAGTTTAGACTTTTCCTGTGTGTTTTAAAAATGCCACTTTGAATGAATATTGCTAACAAGATCAAACTGGTCTTTTTTGAAATTATCCTTTGTTGGCTATTAAACCTTTTGGCTGTAAATGGACTAATTTTGTTGCCGTGTTCAACTTACTGTCGGCAGATAGAGTTTCACGAGAAGTTGTTCTTCCCCAGTCACCAAGGGTAATCCTTTCAATCTCACCTTGTTTTCAGGGTAAATACTGTTATTTTTCATCAAGTAAATGTCTTGGGGTAATATTCTTCATTAGCACCCTGCCGTGAAGGGTTGGAAAACACAAATTAACCCCTTTAGGGCTTGTAAAAAATTCCCCTATACTTGTAGTTACATCATATTGGGTTGCGGAGCTCATACATTAAACTTAACATTATCCTCTTTCAAAGAAACTGCACAAATTCACACGTTACGGTGAAATATTTCAAGCCACTTCCTAACAATGTTAAGAGTAACGCGTTGCTTACATTGCAAAACAGAAAATCCATTGTCATCCATCGTTATAATAATATATCAGATGTCAAATAGATCTCTAAAACTTACAAGAGAAAGACATTTAGTTCCGATGCAATAAAGGTTTTCCGAAATTATTTTTGTTAGCCTGATTAGTCAGATTTGTCTAATTGGGCAAGAAATTTAGGTAATTAAGCAAATTTGCATTAAAGGCCAAAACATTGAATTCAAAAAAACTTTTTGAAAGGTTCATGCTGTGCTTTTCTTCTCATCAAAAGAACACCACTAAATTTATAAGATATTCCTGAAATTAAATTCTCATTGTTCCTAATTTGACACCAAAATCTTGAGCTCTTGTAGTTCAATCCGCCGCTAAGCTACGCTTTGTCTAGCACAGTCATCAACGGACTGCTTGTGATCAGTTTTCCCCGAATACAGTAGAACTTGTCTTGACCGGCACTGAATTTTCAAAATGTAGCAGGGTGTCGCCCAAGACAGGGTCATTTCAACATGTTTTAACAACGTTGTGTGCAGAGAAAAGTGTCGTAAAAAGATATGATGTCGTTAAGGAAGATGTCGCTTAAGACAAGTTCTAGGGTACATAGTACGAGTTTTATCGGAAGAGATTAAACTGATCTCTTTCCTGTGAAAATCGTTACACATGGGAATTATTCGTTTACGTTTCCAAACGTTTATTTGTCACTATCTGCCTTTGTCTTCTCCTGCTACTCGTTTTGTTTTTGAGCAGAAATATCAGAATATCTACCGAATACGTATTTTCCCTTACATTTTTTTCTCTTTACAACGTCAAAATGCGTACATCGTTTTAGGTTTTTTTTGTATTTTAAGTAAAATGCGTATTGACAATTTCTTACCTCGTAGTGTGTTCCATATGTTAAAACCTATTCCTACAAACCACACCTTGTCAGACACAGACACTTTTTAATTTAACTTAAATTAAGCATGAAAGACCTATTTAATCATCATCAAAAGAAAGATACTAATGAATCTCATAAATGTCGCGGTTCTTTATAAAAGTCCGATCAAATCATGAAAGATCATGCCCATTGTCATCCAAAGGGTCCCATTTTTCTGACGTTCAGTACCATAACAATAGGTAAGTTGGCCACATTTTCACCTAACAATACAGTAATATATTTTCCTGTACCTTGTCTTAGACAGGCTATTTATAATCCTCTATTGGTCTTCTGTCCATTTGTTCATTTAACCCTTGCTGCCCATAGGATGAATGATTTAGCCCCGCAGCCTTAGGGGTGAAGATTCACCTCAAAGAATGCCGCCACAAATAGAGGTTTAAGCCTTAGTTGCTCATTTATGGGGTTTGTTGTAAAACTGTCCAACAATAACTAACATCACCTTTCTCTGGGCAAATTGAATTAACATATTATATGGGGCCCTATAAAAGGAGGTTGGACGGTAGTCATCAATATGTTAAGAAAGAACGTAAAGGAAAGTGGGCACGCGTGATTTCCTCCAGCCCAGCGAGGAAAACGAGCCACACAGGTATCCTTGTTTTTATTGAGCTTTACACGTTAGTGTTGAAAACACTGATAGTCTTATTCAATACTTTTGCCCACAATGTTTGAATTGGGGAATTTTGAAAGCGGGAATTGAACCACGGCCGTATGCGTTTAGCTATCATAATTGTTCAACACATTTTGTTCAACATTTTGTTCCTTCTGGGGACAACAGAAACTCATGCTCTGCTTTTGTCAGCATGAAAATATACCATGAAACGAATCAGATTTCACTTCATAAAATTAAACTCCAGCTTGAGATTTGTACACTCACACACAATATCCTTCCAAATACATGTACGCGTAATATACCAAGATAAATGGTCTTAAATTCCTATGATTTGACGAAAGATACATTTTCACATCGAATTAACGAAATGTTAATGACTTTATAGTTGTTATATATCTACATAGTGATGCAATAATCTGATTAAGTACATTTTAAGATACTGAAAATTTATGAAGTTAAATAAAGTTAATGGTGTTGTCAGTATGCAAATTACTAATCACTTTCTTACACATTCGGTAGCAGGAAATCGGTAATAAATTACTAAATGATAGAATTTCGTGAAACTTCTGCATGAAACAGTGCACAAAAATTGGTATCGGAACTTTTACACAGTACCTCATGTGAGCTCCTTGTGTACCCTTTTGTACACAGCTGGCACGATGCTTGTGTAATGTACAGAAACTTGTTTTTCAGTAATATGAAAAGCTTTTTCTCTCCACCAAAGTATTATTTGTAATACAGCCACAAAAACTAAATTATCAATAAATAATTCAAACAATCAGTTGAAAGTTTATGCCACAACTGCATGCAATTCGTCCTCTGCCTAGACAACCGAATTTACCAAAAACCCACATTTTGTCACATATCATCAGTATTGTATGACAAATAGATGCTCTTTGCCCTAAATTTACCACAATATAAATTTCTAGTAACTTCACTGATATTGTTATGGTACTAAAATCTTTGGAAGTCTGAAATGCATACACAAATGCTACACATTTCTTTGACATTTTTAACTTGTAACTTCTAAATATTTGGAAAGAGTATATTTTTAGCCATGATTTAAGTATAACAAATGACTGTAGTAATACAATTCAACATACCAAACTGCCATTTAAGGTCTAAACTTCTCCCAATTTGATACCTATTGTTTAAAGGGCAATTCCTAAACTTTGTTACAAAGAAGTATTATACGCGTACAGGCAAGGGATATACAGTAGAACCTGTTTTGAGCGGCACCCTAATTTTTCAGGACAAAGATGCCGTAAAAGACAGGTATGCTGTGCAAAACAGGTAAAATAAACATGAATCATAAGAATTAATTTTACAGTGACACTGCCGTAAAAGACAGGTAAGCCGTAAAAAAGGTGCCGCTCAAAACAGGTTCTACTGTATACAGTTTGTACAAGGAAGCTCATGTGACAGGATTTTCTTGTACTGCTAAGCTGTTTCAAATCTTCTTTTTTCAACAATTACAATTTTATGGTTCGCTGTGTCCCTTCAAACTATTTACTGTTTTGTGAATACAACCGAATTTACCAAAAACCCACATTTTTTCTGTAATTTAACTAAAGCTATAAACTACATGTGTAGACAAGATGTAAATACAACATTTGTTGTACAATTTTTTATGGTTTGATTGATTGTAACTAAACGAATATCTAAGTTTAGTCCACTGATCAATCGCAATAGATCTAAATCTATATGAATGTTTTACATTTGTCAATTTCTAGAATAACCCAAATAAGACTGAACAAGAATAAAAGTGCGATGGGCAGGGTGTCTGGAGCACATTGTGAAAATCAGTGTAGCTTATACACACTGATAATTGTTTTGCCCCGAGGGAAAATAATTACATCTCTGACCCGATTCATATCACAAGTTTATACAAACACTGTAATTGGAAATCTGTTAGAAATTCCTTTAGTAAAATGGCTGGTTAGCCAGGTAAGATTTATCAGTTTGGTACATGTAAAATGCAGTATTTAAGGTATTCTTGTGGTAAAACCATTTCCATCTTTTTCTTTACGTTTTTGCTCAACCCTTTCTCATTTCAAGACATTCGTAATAAAGGGAAGAAATAGAAATTAAAATTTTCTGTGTATCAAAGCAAAGTGATACCAAATGAGTTTCAATTATGTTAATGTCTCTAAATATAGAAAGAGCACTGAAGTTAACCTCTATTCTGAAGTATGTCCAAGTATGATGTATTCACAAAACAAGAGGATAAGTATCATTGACTTCAAAACGATCGAGCGTTGGTGTCGGATGATGGATTGTTACCAATTAAAATCTTTAGCCTAACCACGACGTGTGAAGATTTAATAGAAAACGACCATTAGCGTAATGGAATACGTGCAATGAACTCAGTGCTTTCACATTTATGGCTTCAATGTCTACTTGCATTCTGGATCAGAGTGAACAGATCCGGTTTCAGGTGACAAGTCAATTAGGACCAATTAGTATTGGTTAATAATACACAGAATCCTGGTGAGAAGACATTACACCACATAGAGGACTGTATCTCTGAAACTGATCCGAAAAAGACTTTTTAAATTAAGCTTTCGAAAACCTTTGAAAGATAGAAGTTATCTCACGATTATTATATTAATTTGAAAGCGTTGAAGACAAGAGGACTCCACACTTCACTAATGACAAGAATAAAAACAAAGTGCAAAAATGCTACAGTTCCAGAATAAAGTATGAAATGTAATTCTAGAAGTGTTACTTAAAGATTTTTATATATCCAAAAAATGAATTAAAGGTTTACAATTCCTCAAATCAGTAGAACAATCTCAGAGATATTTCCAAATAAAAACTGTTTCAAAATTGATCTTCTATTCATCAGTTGGGCAACATTTACAAGGATTAGTAGTTAAACTAGTTCTACTCAAATGTTTTATGCGACAACATTATTTATTAGATTCAAGTTGGTGGTTGACATCAGTGGTTTGCAGCAGATGTTTGGCAAAGTGTCTTCGCCCATAGTCATTGCTCTTTTTGGCATAAATTTAGCTAATGTAACCTAAATTTCGAATTAATTCTGAAGTCACATTTTTACCGACTTTGTGGTTTTTCATGTATGAATCGCAACACGCTCAAAGAGGCAATAGTTTATGATAATTAAATTCATGTTGTCTGGTCTGAAATTCCTGAGCTAAACATCTGCCCAGAAAAGAAAAGCTGTCTCTTATGTAACTCGCTTGATGCGTAGTCCGTCGCAAGAAATCAAAAGCAATCGTATTCTATCTTGGCTTGTGCACGTATATATCTATAAATATAAAACGCTAGAACTAAGTGAATCCGTGAGTCCGTGAATGTGTAAAGGTCTTTTTTCTGCAAGCGCGTTCTACATTCCTATGTAATGCTCTTTTTTCTGCAGTAGTTTGGTTGCAAAGACTATGAACTATCAACTATGCCATATGAACTTGACCTTGACTGACATCTATGACCTACCTATTGTGACTTACTTTCAAAACTAGGTCACGACCACCTACTTTAAGTGTTACTTTATGCCTGCGACAGCGGGCATCCTGACCTAGTCAATGTATGTTTCAGCTCCTAAAATATTCATCAAACGATTCAAGAATAGGGGCGAAGGGTCCAGTCAACGCCGGGCCACACGCAAAGTTTGAGGTTCCCTGCCTTGACTCAGGCTGCATTGGAGGTCAATATCACCCTCAGAATCTGCCTTACAATCTTTTGAGTTAACTTACATCTCATGTTCTTCTCTTCTAATTTACAAGAACTCTAATGAACCCCAGCTTCTTGAATATATCCTGTAGAAAAATACGTTCCTTTAGAAAATACAAATATTAAATATTGACGGTAACAAAGCCTTAAGGAACGAAACCCTTATTATTTGGTATCTCTACCATTGAGATTTGTAAACACAATCATAATATTCTACTCATATATTGATAACAGGGTATTTAAATGTTTTAGAGTTAAGTAAGGTTAATTCAACACTTGTTTCTTGACATAACTGAGGCAGAACTTCATTCTTTAGAACTACAAAGAAATTTCGAATGCTTTGTAAATTGAAGAAAATGTGAAGTATCAGACACAATAAAAGGCCTTTTTGTTCGTTACAATCCAGGTACCATACACTGTAAGATGAATTTCAAGCACATGAGGAGCTGACTAGACTATTTGCAATTAAAATTAGCATTGTAAAGTGATTTGCCCCTAAAATATGGGGTTAGGTGACCACCAAAGAGTGAAATAGTAAACTTACAAACTCTCTTTAGTGTTTGAATTGCCTGCTTATTTTCTATTGCTATTATTATGTTACATGAGAGTTAAAGTCCTATCAATATTATTGCAATAATTTGTCTGTCAACGTAACTGACAACATTCGCTCCAAAATGCCATACGGTTTGAACAAGCATACGTTCGTGTATCTTTTCAACTCAGAATAATATGTTATCTCTCTGTGTGTCCGTCCGTCCGTCTGTCGGACGCAATTTTTTTTACATATTTGCATTTTTGTGCATCCATTTATCTTTAGCCTGTCGATGAAAATTCTAATAATTCGATAATAATAGAACCTCATGCTGTCTTTTAATGCACGTCAAAAGTACAGCATAATATTCTTTTGTCTCCAAGTGCTTCCAAATTATACTTCTGGACTGATCATCACTGATTTAAATTCAAGGAAATGTGCAAAATATTTCGCGATATTGTGACGAGATTTGATTTTTCTTACACCTGAATGAAATACTTATTTGAATTTTGAATCTTAAGTCATATGACAAAGTGAACTCAAAAAACAACGAACGTATGTACATGTATATAACTGGAAATTAACTCAAATATTTAAGCTCATATAAATCTGACCAGCTTTTACCACAGGAAATATATCACACCAAGATAAGGGGGCTACGGAAATGCAGCCATCTCATGATAAATTATTCACCTTCCGTGAAAGCTTTCTCGTATGAAACTCAATCTACCAAGATCGGTAACCGTTTTTGCATATTTACTTTGTCAGTGCAGATGTAAAAAGCAACCTGGTTAAGGTGACCTAAACCTAGCATTCCTCAGATCATTTCACTATCGTCGCCCTGTACACACAAAGCTTAGTTTTGATCTTGGTCAATGCTAAAATAATGCATTTTGCAATTGATATCACCACGAACTATAAATCTTGCAACACACCATCGTCCATCGTCACAATGGTAGAGGAGTTTTTAGAAACATTTCATAAAGTGTCAAAAATATTTTCAAATAGACAAAACTAAATGAAAAAGTATTGATTATGGAATTGCCTCCGATATTTGATAACATTTCATAAGAATAAAATAGTCTATATAGTCTAAAATAAACTTACCTTTCGTAAATCACATATTGAATACTCCTTATATAAATTTTAAACTATAAATGTCCTGTCAGTTCAATCTATTTAGTCCTACAGTGAAAAACAAAGCAGGAAAAGACGGTTGTGTTTACCAGTTCGAACTGTTTAGCAAGGGTGTGAGGATGTGACAAATGCAATGATAACAGATGCAGAGAACTATTTAACAATGTGATTTGTCATTGATACCCCCTCCTGCCCCTGCCCCCTGCGCTTCAATGACCACCACACGAGGGAGCCAAAGGTTCGTCTTTCGTAGTATAAAATAGACGAGAAAAAAGTTGTTCTCTTTTGTGTTTTCTTCTAAAATCTTAAACAAAACGTGTAGTATTGATATGAGCATTTATTTGTCTGTATTTTTACCTTTGTTTGTATCTGAGCTCTGCATTCTTTTTTAAATCCTACATGCCTGTAAATTCAGCACTATTGTTTTGATCTAACTCATGTACTCCTGAGAATAAATTCTCTAATTTTGGAGGTAAATAGATCGTTGTTACCTTCTTTTTTCATTTCTCATATCCTTCACCATTTTCAATACTTTGAACAGTTTTTTTAGAGTGCACTTAAAAGTTTGTTTGCTCTTTTGGCCATGACGAATTTTAATCATTGCCTGAATAGTCGCACGGCGATTCATTGTATAAATCATAACGTTTCCATGTTATAAAACTGTTTCCATTGTTTTGTCTGCTGCAGTACTTCAACTTCCTGCGCCACCCACTCCCTCTGTAAAAATACATCTTGCTCACCACAGACTCACCACACAAAGGGTGCAAAACTGGCACCGGTAAATATTGAGAGGACACATCGCTAATGAAAAATTGACCCGGTACACTCACCACAGGACGATGTTTTCTGCTGAAGTAAAGCTTACAAAATGGTTTTGACTATCAGCACTTGCCTCAAAAGAACTATAACTTTTACTCAGCAATACAATGCTACTTCTTTATATTTCAACTGCTTTGTTATTTATTTTATTAACATTTAAAGTCAAAATTAAAATTATGAAAAAGATACAACTTCGGGTGTGTGGCCAGAAAGAGCGTTTTGCGTGTGTAAAAATCACTGGTGCTATATTTTGACTAATCTAACTTAACTACAGTCACTATACTGGAGTATTTGAGTAATTTTGGTTTCCATTACATACATTTACCGAAGAAACATTAAAGAAAATACACAGCTTGTTGGAAGCTCATTTGAAAAACATGTAGGCCTACATAAACCAAAATAAGAATCACCAATACTGCTGGTTGTTTAGTCAACTAGGCTATGTTATATTTTTTCTGCCTGATCGAGGTGGCGCTATTTCTTGTTGTCTCTCAGCTAAACACTAGGATAAGATACGCACGTCTAGCCACAGTCAGTAATTAGCATTGTCCTAATCCTCTAATGGTATTGTTTATTTTAAGGTGGATCGCTCCTCTTAGGTCAAAGTAATACCATCTCTAAAATACTTTTAGTTTTTAATCTACCTTATAA
>JBCAUI010522889.1:0-11788 GCA_038406195.1 Haplosyllis anthogorgicola | reverse complement strand
ACTCTACCAGGAGGTCCATATCACATTAGACTGAAGCAGTCTTACACACCAAAGCAACATCCACCATGGTCAGTACCCCTAGGCATGCAGTCTGCATACAAAGCAGAGTTGGAGAGACTGACAAAAGAAGGAATCATCACTGAAGTACATGAACACACAGAGTGGATTAACTCTATTGCACCAGTCATGAAATCTGATGGTAGTCTAAGACTGTGTCTTAACCCAAAAAGACTTAAACAAGACAATTGAAAGAAACCAGTGGTACTCCAGAACTATGGATGACATCCTACCAGAATTGGCACAGTCTAAGTACTTTACTCTAAATGATGCAATATCAGGCTGCTGGCATGTCCTACTAGACTTACAAAGCAGTTTATTGTGTTCAACACACCCTGGGGCAAGTTCAGATGGCTCACACTACCATTAGGACTAAAAGTAGCTAGTGATGTATTCAAGGAGAGACTGGACAAAGTCTTAAGACTGCTTGCAGGAGTACACAGCATTGCAGATGACATACTCACACATGGGGAGAGTGAGATGGAACATGATGGCAGGCTATTAACTCTATTAGAGATTGCCTGCATGAACAATGTAACTCTAAATACAAAGCAGATGCAATTAAAGTCTACAGACTGTAAATTCTTTGGGCATAGACTGACACCAAAGGGTATCAAACCAGATCTGGATAGGATTGAGGCCATAGTGCAGATGAAACCACCAGAGACTGTGTCAGTCTTACAGAGTTTCCTAGGCATGATCAACTATCTGATGAGATTCTCTCCAATACTCACAGAACTACTCAGAAGACTGTGCAAACAAAACACAGAGTAGGCATGAGAATCAGACTAACAGAGTGCATTTGAGACAATCAAAAAAGTTATAACAACTCTACCAGTCTTAGCATACTTCAACAAAACCAAGTTTCATGTAATACAGACTGACACATCTAAAGTTGGACTTAGTGCAGTACTACTCCAAGAGTCTCAGCCTGTAGTCTATGCATCCAAAACTCTACTCAAGACTGAGCAAAGGTATTCCAACATAGAGAGTTACTCAGAGTAGTCTTTGGACTAAAGAGACTACACCACTATATGTATGGACAGACTACAACAGTGGAGACTGACCATGAACCACTAACAAGCATATGGAAAAAATCCATTGCCAATGCAAGTCCCAGACTACAAAGACTACTCCTTAGACTGGCACTGTATGATGTTGATGTGCAGTACCTAAAAGCTGATGCACTCTCCAGAGTTAGCCCACTCCCATCACAGTCTGATAACTCTCAGAGTTACACATGCACTATAGAGACTATACCAGTTAATCTGATCACAGCCACAGCACCTGTCAGTCTCACCAGACTGGAAGAGTTATGGCAAGCAACCACAAACAACACAACTACAAAGTCTCAAAAGACTAGTCTGGGATGGCTGGCCAGGAGTGTGCCAAGACTGTCAAGACAGTCTCAAACCATACTGGAACCACAGGGATGAGATCAGCACTGAGAATGGTATACTGTACAAAGCCCTCAGACTCATAGTGCCACAGTCTAAATGACAGGAAACTCTAAGAGTTCTACATATGGGTCACTATGCTCCAGACAAAATGCAGCTAAGGGCTAGGGAAGCAGTCTACTGGCCAGGCATTAATGAGGACATAGAGACTATATACAAGAAATGCCACACCTGTGCCACACATGTGAAGTCTCAACAGTGAGAGACTGTACATGTACATGATGTACCAGACATCCTCTGGGACAGTCTAACCTCAGACATCTTTGTATTGAACAAAGTGCACTATTTACTGATAGTAGACTATTTCAGCAGATTCCTAGTACTCAGAAAAATGCACAGTCTAACATCCAAGACTGTCATTTAAAACTTCAAGGAAGTCTTTGAGGAGTTTGGCATCCCAAAATCCATAGTGTCAGATGGTGGACCCCAGTTCACAACTCAAGAGTTCAAAGACTTCACCCAGAGTTGGCAGATAGACCACAAACTGTCCAGCACCAGGTACCCACAGTCTAATGGACTAGCAGAGAGATTTGTCCAGACTACCAAACTCTTACTCAAAAAGACTACAGCAGCAGGGGAAGAGGTAGAGTTAGCCTTACTCATGTACAGAACAACACCTGTGAACCACAGTCTACTGTCACTGGCAGAGTTACTAAACTCTAGAAGATATCATGCAACTCTACCCACGAAACTCTCACAGTCTACAAAACAGAGGCAGTACAAGCAAACCATGGTTGAACTCAAACAAAAACAGGAGCTAGCTCACAATAAGTCTGCTAGAGACTTGCCAAGTCTCAGCACTCAACAGGCAGTCTATGTGCAACTTGATCCCAACAAGAACATTTGGACTCCTGCTACAGTATTACAAACTGCTGGAGTCTCAGACAGGTCGTATGTAGTGCACACTGACTAAGGAGGGGTATACATATGGAACAGAAGGTTCATCAAGCCCAGATACACAGAGACTACACCTGAAGTCTCATGACAGACTGACAGGGTCCCACCAAGACCATCCAGGTCTACCCCCAAACCAGAGAGACTGATTGAGTCCATGTGAACGACAGTAGCAACAAGAACTCTCAACCACCATTAAACAAACTAGTAGTGTAGCTTACTTTAATTTATTCTTTCAAATTGTTATGTAGTTTTGTACCAAGGATAGAGTGCGAGCTTTGTTGAGAAAGGAGGGAGATGTCAAAGGATTAGACTTCAGTTAAAGTTACCACCAGGAGTGCTGCAGTCTAAAGCCTGCAGTTAGAGTTAATGCCAGGGTGCCACAGGCTTCCCACCTTACACCTGCACCTGCAAGTCACATGACATTCTACAAACTATCCTATTGGTTAATTAGAGTTATGTGGTAGCATCATTAGTACCCATCTTTAATTAGTTAAACTTGCACCTTTCATGAGACTAGATGTATTTTGTATCAGAGTTAATAAATATTATCCGAAGTCTAAAAACTCGCGTTCTAGTCTTTTTACAGTTGACATAATAAAGTTTCAATGATTACAATTTAGACCGTTGTGGTAAACGAGCACTCGAAACGGACTGATGAAACTTGGTGTTCATCTTTCATAATACATTATTTAATACCGGTGTACTAAACTATGAAAATGAAGGAAAAGGTGGGTATATCATGAGTGATAACAGTGACGAAGCTAGAAGTTGGCCTGCGGCAAAATGGGTTATACAATAAGTGGCAGAAATTAAATTGTGACGACAAATGTTATTGCAACCGACATTTTTGGTCATTCATTACCTTAAATGTCACAATCGTGTGCTCTTTTACCAACCAGTTCGAAGCTTCTGCTACATGACGAACATGATCAACACGGTCGGTTCTACCTTGAGTGTCTACACATTGAAGGACGCGAATTACCCATGCAATGATATCAATTGCGTTCGTTTAAGCCTGCAGCTGTTTAAATGACAACTTTATTTTTTCAAGAGGTTTCGTGCCCATTTATTTACCAGTTTCATTTGGAAATGTTTACAATGTGTATATTTCCTGAAATGTACAATGTTATGGTTAAAGGTTAAGCTGACATTAAGAGCGTGTGTGTTAGATCACTACAAACAGTGACTATTTTCACCTGAACCATGAGAAAACTACCTGAAGCGAAATTTATTTTTAAAATACATTATATATAATATTTTGACATTTGACAAACAATGCGAAGTGAATCCAATTGATGTAGTATATGTACTGCATTTTGTGCGAGTATAGAATTTTATTGCTGACAAAACTGTAAAACTTCTATATTATAAACAAAATTCCAAAATGCTACACATGACGAATATATTATAAGTTGGAAAGAAAACACTTGAGCCTGAAAGGATAAATTTAATTTGGGGTACGAAACACTATGTGCTATAAATGGAAAATAGACACTATTAATAGTAGAGCCCACATGTGTTCCGATCATGGACATGAAAATCGCATTACCCCTGTCTTTCTCCTGTCCAAATGCATAACATGAGAATCATCAAAAGCTAAAAGAACTTGCTTCTTTGCTAATATTGTTCATATTGAGTTTGCCTTGTGGTCGATTGAATGGGCTTGAAAATGTATGTAAAATATTCCTTAAAATTGTTTTCTATTTTATTGCTGATTGTATGTCAGGTAAGTAATGACGTTTTAAATCTGCATCGTTTAGCCCAGACTTAAGGAGTCCAATGGACACAAAACGACAGTCTGACTTGCAAATCCCTTAAGTGAGTTTGCAGAGATGCCACTTTTTGACAATTTATTAGCATCTTGGCTTTAGGAGTCGGTATTATCATTAGGTTAGTCCACTCTTAATGAAGCTTGTATGCTTGGATATTTTGACCTACATTGCGTTTTCAGGACTCATGGTGTGGAAAGTAATGGGTTTGCTTTTCCGTACATGAAGACGAAATGTCTACAGCCATTTCTCTAATGGTGGTACGCATGCAAGTGAAAATATATTGCACGCTTGGATGAACGAAGTCTTAGAATCAGCCTTGATATTTGTAAATTGACACATCTATGTAAATCATGTCGTAAAGCTCTTACACCATGTGCGAAAGTGTTCTCAGAATGTTGTTTCAGTGATAGGTTGAACTCATTAAAACATTGAAAGTATCATTTATGATTATTTTGTTGGACAGTAAGATCAAATAAAGGCTATCTTACATAGGACAGTCTAGTAGGCAGGAATGTTCGTCAAAGGAATGTCTATCAATACAGCTTAATGCTGTGGCCGTGGGTGATGTGTCTTTATTAAAGCCATCGGAAGAATCATCTATGCTCTTTTTTCTCTGGTCTGATAGAGAAAACGTATGTGAATCTCTTGTACCAGAAGCAAAATGCTTTACAAATGTAATTGTAGGACAAACAATGTTTCTTCCCGAGGCTATCTGCTCCTCGGCAACAGAGAATCTGATATATCCGCGGCTCAGCGAAGTTATTTGCTTCTGCAAACAGACGTTATCTGTGGAAATCTTGATTTTTAGCCGATCTTGTTGCGTGTGCTGACATCCAACGTCGTCTCGCCGCCGTGGGAGACCTTTGGTGCATACAAGTTAAAAAGCCATTGCGAGGTAATTGCGATGCAGAAGTGACTTGCGGTCGGTAAATCATTGCTGGCTGGCCGACCTGTGAGGCAGGAACCGGACAATTACTTTACCGAAATAAGCACAAGAGATACATGTATAGTACATTGGTTCTCTATTAGATAATACTCGTTTGTCCACGCCGGACCGGCTTCATAATTGCATTTAGTCTCTTTATGCTAGACAAATATAAGTGAATTTTAGCAGGAAATTAAGTTGGCTAAAAGGCTCTGCCGGGTAGAGAAGGTAATAGACTTGAAGCTGCACTTTGATGGATTACTTTGTGATATGACAGGCTCTTTGTTGAATTATAGCCGCTTTTCAATTTTATAAGTATATCGCCTTGATTGGTCTGTTTATCAATAGTGCCAGTTGAGATGATGGAGTAAATATACTTAGTATGGTGACCCCCGCGTGACAGATAGAGCACGATTGGTTCGCGACTCACAGCGAGTCACTCGACGGCACATTAACTAGCACTGAACAAGGCAGCAGCTTCAGTAAACATAAGGAGAAAGTGATACCTGCAGAAGCTTTAACTTAGGTCACATGGGACAGTAGTACTTCCCAGTAGGTTTGGGAATGCAGGGCTCGACCTCTAGCCCTTACAGACCCCGCCGAAGAGCCAGTGACACCCTTATAGCACCGAAGTCGTACAAACCTATATTCGAGGATTATGACCCACTTAGGAGAAAAAGTGACACTTTGGAATTACCTCCGACAATTGCAGAGGAGTTAAGTGGTTCAAGGAGTAGCATCTGCAGCAGCATCGGTAGTCATGGTAGTGAGGATACCTTGATACTTCCGGCCATAACAGTGCCACGAGTTGGTAGTGAGGATACCAGGTCTCGGGATAGTACCAACAGTAAGCCTCGCACAATCAGTCTTCCTGCAGTCACGGTCACTGCTGACCCGGACAGCACCTCGGACCAGGATAGTTACTACTCTAATCGTCCTTCGTTCTACGCCCCTGCCTCTAAGGTTAGATATGCCCTCATGGTACGTGGTCGTAGGAGCTCATCAGCCTGTGTTGCAAGTACAGTCTTTGAACATCCCTTGGTAAGTATGTGCAGTTCATTGAGCGTGTCAATTCAATTGCTGCATGTTCGATATAATTTACCTCCATGAAGTGGAAATTTACAGAACCAATATTGGGATCGTAACAATGATAAGATTAATGTACTGTGCATCAAATAACATTAAATTTGCCAATGTGTGGGAAATCAGGAGAGTAAATAGCTGTACCTCGATTGTATTGATTTTACACCTGTAATTTAGAATGGATTATGCTAAAAAAGCAAATCGTAAATAACCTTAAATCAAAAGGCTGGGTGAATATTTTGTGGCTGTGATGGCTATCTTTATTAATTTCGGTCGAGTAGGGCAGTACTTTAAGAAACCCTTACACGGTTATCGCGTTTGTGGAGGGTTTAATTTGTTGTCATTTGATATTGATGAATGGTTTTCTTCACAGACCATTCTGCCCTATCTGTAAGCATTGTGATTTATCCGGTAGACAACCATTTAAGTGATGTTATACAATATAAAGTCAGATAATAGATGTACAATTACATTGGATACTCCAGAGAAATCAATTTTCATTAGCATTGCTATCTGTCATCAATGGCACTTTTGTGATTGGGGTATTTACACAATGATGTTTTCACCAGTCCGATGTGAGTTATTACCTTTCAGTGTAGAACGTAAATTAATATCTTGGTAGATTAAAAATAGGTAGTAACGCAACAGTTTCAAACATTTTTGGCTGACAACGTCTGGCTGAATCATGACGATTGAGATATTCTACTTGCAGTATCCAGTATCCAGCTATCAATACACTTTTTCTTCAACATATTTTGTCTATTATTGTGAGTGTAACAAAAAATTATGTCTCATGATATAAGAAATCAGAGATTCAAAGAATATTCACATTTCTAATCGTCATTCATTTCTGTTGCAAAAGCAGCTTTATGCAAAGGTTACAATATGTAAAGTGAAACAGTTTAATTAAATGCTGTTATCCTTCACGGTGGAAATGTGTCGTAAAGGTTATAAAGACGACGTTGTAAGGGGCAGATGTAAAAGAAACCATAAAATTCTCGATGTATTGATAACTGATAATAACAAAGATTGTTTTCGCTTTGCTTAAGAAGCTTTTCTAGAAAATGTTGTCTGTTAAAACATTACTGACTAGAAAGGCTAATTTTTCCACGTTTCCGTTCTAATGGTTATCGATGGATAATGGACATTGCTTTATTTATGATGATGTGTTGTTGGTGTAACTCAGTGGTTGGTGGTTCAGATTTCCTTTGTACACATCTCAGAAAGCAGCTATCATTTACTGAGCATTAATTCTAATGCCGAGAACAATTAACTTTATTGATTCAGAAATGAATGACAATTAGAGACCCGAGAACCGGTTACTGTTGATGTGTTACTGTCTCAGTGGACAATGGACAGTCAGGATCAACTTTACAGGATATTCGTTAGAGATCAACTGTACTTCTGTATTTCTATTAGAGACTCAAATGCTTTCAATGCGTATTATATCATGTGTAATACTTCTGCACTTAAAATATATTGTATAAATGGTTAATGTCTCTGTAGAACTATTAAATACAATTTTTTAATACAAAACACAAAATTGTACATATTTAGAAATGAGCGTCGCCGTGTTTTACGAATTTTTTGTTACGGTGAACAATCTGCTCAACTGACTACAGACTGTACATCTATCACATTATACGAATTCTACTGCATGTAATGTCTTGTGTTGTGGTAGTTCATCCAAAAGCAAGGGAGACTTTGTTGGTTTATCTTAGGCCAGATTTTTCTTAGTTGTTGGATTACGTTTTCCGCCGCTCTCAAAAATCAAGAACCCAAATAACACATAATTTTACCTTTCTGTCACTTCGTCGAACATCATTTTATTCTATGTCAATTTTGTGAATTTTTATAAAAAAAAATTACGAAAGCGTATAGCAAAGTCATTAATCATAATAGGAGGTTGTCTTTTGTCTGTGACTTGATATGCAGTTTGAGCGTGTGTGCAAGGAGTGAGGAAGAACTGGTTTGTCCAACCCCCGGGGTCAAGTTGGTTCCATCTAGTATTATTTTAAATACTCAAATATGTATTAATTCGTCAAGATAATGTAGTTTTCTTATTTGTGTTTGGGTTAAGGTTAATATGATAGGTATGCTTTACGCAACAGTGTGTCAGTGTTTATTGACTACTTTTTCAAAACACGAAATATTCTCTGTTAAGTGTGTAGATAACCCCCAATATAGGGCTCACTAGTCTGCGATGTTATTTTCAGGTTATGAAACATGGATATTCTGTCACATCAAACCCATAATTCATGTTTTCATATGAAGACTACATCTGGTACTCATATGCTTATTTCATAAAATGATTTCAATTTTTCCACACACAGCAACCAGCAATTTAGGGTGGTGGAAATTCAAGTGAGTGTCTAGAAACTGTCTGTACGCGCGCGTGTCAGTGTGTGTTATTTGTCCTATTGTTACTTGCAAGTGCCACTTTAGAAGCGTCACAAAATATTGAACAAAACAACACAAAACACAGAAAACACAGAAACGTGGTGTTCCTCAAATTTATGCTAATTTATGTCATTACACTAGATATGTATATTATTTACTTCCCACATCTACAGTGCGTGGAAGTGATTTGTGGAACGACTAGTGTAAACGTTTGTGTAATATTGTTGATCTCTTTAAACATGGACAGCAAACAGTGGGACTCTATTCAAACAGTGTGTTGACATTCTCGCATCTCTGGATGGAACTCCTACTTACTACACGCTGACCAAGCTCATATCCTCTATTAACTATTGTCAATAATGTCAGTGGTCAATCATTTATTCAGGCTTCATACTTCGTTAGGCACACTTAGGCTACTTTTATACTTCATCTACGTTGACTTTAGGGATGTGATTCAATTATATGTCTGGCCTTACAAATTTGTTACTTTTAGCTTTCTGAAGTACACAATTCTTGAAATTTCATTTGAGGTCGGTACTGACTGTGGTGACACGTTAAGACTGCGACTATTTATTTTGGCGACTACATCCAGATAAATGTCCATTGGCGTTAGGATTTTGCACCAATACGGATAAAATTGGAACAGAAGAGACTTTCTCTTCATTGCTACATTGATACGTAGATTATCCTAATTTAGAAGTTGCAGCATTTACAGTGTACAGAAACAGATGTGGCGCTAACATGCAACATCTACGTCAAACAGTAAATTGTGGTATTATCAGCGGATATCCCTAATGGGCCAGCATCGGTAATGACACAATTATCAATATATTGTCGTTTATACTGTATCACCTGGGACACGTTTTACATGAGAAGATTGCTTTGTAGAGCTGACCTGCAGACGTGCTACCCCCTTTATTATCGTTTTGGTGTTGGGCAATATTTTCCAACATTTCGTTTGCCCTTGTAACGTTTGAACGTTTGGCATTAGGTGGAGAAGATCTTCAACGCTTGGTGTCATTTCTTGAAACAACTTGTTAACAAGCGCTGATCTTGTTAAGCAAATATTTTGCTTAGCCGCTGTATTCGTATGGATCAATGAAGGTCGTGAAATGTTTCCAAAGATAAATACAACGCTTGTCATATATTGTCTCGGTGAGACAATTAGTAACTGCCTGAAGTTAAGATATTCTATGATGTGTAGACGGATTTACAGTTGTCTACTTGGAACCATATCTCTGTTGTTAACAGAATGAACGTGATTTAGGGAATCTGTCTGTTTGGGAGATGGTGTGGGACGAAACCCATGCATCAACAATCTATACAAATCAACCTTTTTCTCTTCCTACTTTCTCGTGTAAAATATGTTTATGAGTCCAGGTAGCTTAACCACCCACAGAAGTCGACAGTGGGATGCATTACAAATAGGAAATATGGCTGAGAAAAGGAAACGTAATTATACCATATCTGTATATCATCACGATAGACATTGACTTGTTGATCAAGGCCAAATAGTAAATCACTGCTTTGTCATGTTTCTCATGGTCACGATGAAATTAGAAACATCTCGCGTAATTAGAAACATTCGTTTTTTCTTCCCATATTGTAATGTAAGTTTTGTGTTATGTGATGAATTGCGAATGCCGTAAAATACATCAGGGTAGTTGATTTTAGGGTGCGTTAGCTCCATACTACTTCCAGGATATTTCCCTTGGGTTGACAGTGTAGATACAGACTAAGACTTGTTTGTGAACCATACTGTATATTCTAACATTTTATATAAGTTGGTGTTTTAAATTGAGTGATGACAGGCAATTATGTTCACACTTGAAACCGATCTCTTGGCAACTTCTCATCGACAAGGGTTAATGTGGTTATTTATGAAACGAAACGTTGGGGTTTTTTTTGTTTCGCGATGAAAGGGAAACTTTTTCATTTTGTAATTGGCACAAAAAATATTCAATTATCAAAATATTTCGTAAGATCTTTACCGTTCATCGAAAAAACATTGGAGAAAGTTCAAATACAACTCTAAAGATTCGTTATATCCCATTTTTCGAAGAACACTTTTAACAACATTTACTGTACCAACATGTACTATGTACATGCAAAGGACTAGATTTGCCCATCATCCATTCACGCTTCTTTTAAACAAACTTTCCACGTTTATTAAGATTTACAGAGCACGGTAAATTGCATACAGAATATTACATTGCAGGTAGACTAAATTTTGGGATTTTTGTTGTGGTAACCACCCTTAGGGTTATTACGTTCATTCGCTGTACTTAAGGACCTGTATTGGTAAAGCTGTTAAATAAGTGAGATAATATTCATTGATTTACTTCGGTTTTATGGTTACGATTCACATAATGTTCTGCCTTTTAAAACGTATTGAAATCAGTCTATGTTTAGATGGGAAAAGATGCCAAATCAGTCTTTGTCGCAAAGTGCTCTATTACGTGGATCTCACTTTCAGTAGAAAGTGGCGTTGAAATATATTATCACCACGTTCACTGGACATAATATCATGGGCTAATTAATGCACTTTACATATTGGACAGCATCTGTTATGGAATAATTAATTGGTCTGTGTGCTGTTGTTTGCCATCATGATAAGTGAGAAATTAGATAGATCCGTTTTGGGATATATCAAGTCAGAAATGTTATGATTAATCACCGGACATGACATGATGAACCAGAAAACAAAAATCATTAGAAAAGGATTGTGTAGAGTCAACACACATTTGTTGGACCGTTATACGGTAAATAATATGGCTTGTGTTTTATTGCAAAGAAAATGCTGTCTGGATGAAACGAGATATAAATAAATTTATAACTTCACCAGACAGTGGCGGATTTAGGATTTCTTGGTGAAAGGGGCGCAAATTGGAATTTCCATCCAAACTTTATCCTCAACTCCCTCCTTTAAAATGTGAATAAAATGGGGCACGTTCCCTGCGCCGGCCTCAGATCCGTCAATGCCTGGTTAACTGAGAGTTTAGGGCATTTCAATTAATTGTTCAAGATAAACAAGTTTTACATTCGTGTTAATCGAATGTGATGCAGCCTGATCTCCCCAAATCACTGAACGTGGAGGAGGAAAAGTAACAGTTCATATTAATACGGCTTCTATTTTGAATTATTTGCGATGATTGGTGCATTGAATGGCTAGGATGTGCTTAGTGTTGACATTGCTG
>JBCAUI010522878.1:0-11788 GCA_038406195.1 Haplosyllis anthogorgicola | reverse complement strand
AAGTTATTTTGCTGTTAGAGTTGTTTTTGCATTCAATGATCACACGCCTCACGGCAAAGAATAAGAACCACGCGACATAACTTTGCGTTTTCAGATTTTTATCACTCGGCATAAGATGAATGGGAAACCAGCAACTAATGAATGTGTCTGGGACAAGAGAAAGGATACAGACAGTTGTTATGCTAAGCATGCAGTGTGCATGAAGAAAGACAATAGTGACCAATGCAAATGGTCCAAACCTGCATCACTAAGAGCTTGTCTTGCGAAAACGGAACAGAAACGAACGCAAGAACCATGACGATGCTTCCCATAATTTTAAAAGCAGCTGTGTGGTCAATGCATTTATTTTTGTAAACATATGATAAATAATAACACAAAGGAAACCTGGGAAACCTGATAAATATATACCTGTAAATTTTGTATTGAATAATGAATTATGAAAATATACAGAGTAATTCACTCCATAACATTATTCTATCGGTACTAAAATTGTTATCTTGTGATGTAAAGTTTTTTCTGAACTGTTTCATTGTAAAGAAATTGAATTCCCCTAAATACACAAAGTATCTATAAACAGTCAAAACGTGATGCTTTCAGTGTGATTAAGTTTAAACCTCACACACAATCATTGAATGAAATATATATTGCTTTTAGTGTATCTTGCACACAAACCATGTACACCACAATTTCAATCAGCGTCAAAGCAGTGTATTCTCTGGGTAGCAAATTATATTCATTTGCAGCGGTGTTTTATTGGAAAAGAATGTTTAACTTATCATGTAAATATTTTGTTGATAATTTTTCATTTGTAAGATACTGTATGTTATTCATTCCAAGTTTTATGCATTATCATCATAATATGTAATGAGTGTACTGATTGGAAAAGTATACAAGTTTATTTTGAAAAATAAAACTAATACCAATATAACTTGTCTATTTATAATTTATTCATAATGCTTCGTTTCTGTGAAGTGTGTTCTGGATTCTCTACATTCACACATATTTCTACTTCTGCCTTCTAATTTATCACATGTAAAGTTGTATGTACAATTGACATCTATGTAACTTTAACACTAAGCAAACTACTCAGAATCTAAGAGTTTTCATTTTACACATCACCATACTCACACAATAACATTTTGCAAATTAGCAATTATGGTTTGTGTCATCAGGATGAAATTAAGTAGCCTAGGATTCAAACTAAAGAATTTGTATTCTATTTATTTTTGCACTAGTTACTTGCTACATTCTCATGTGTACTATGAGCATAAAGCCACTACATAGGCAACAAAGAGATTAGTTCAAATTATTGAAGTGTTTCCACTGACTTTTAGTGGCACCAGACATTAGAAAGACCATGAACAGTACTAACACGTATTTCTATTTACAAGTGTATGATGCATTAGTTCTCACACATAATTTTTGAGGTTTTGTTCCAGTACTTAATAACGTATGTAGACCACATTATTACATCACAAATTCGTGTGAAATATAAGAGAATAAATATCAACAGTGGTAAACAGTAATAAGTATAAAGTATATATATTTGGATCGAAAACTTAAAAGTTGGAATGTTGAAGTGAAATAAGCACTTTTAAGAAATACTTAAAAGTACAAATGAGATAAACACAAGTCCTGTAAAATATTCATGTAAACACACAGTACATATACAATCTATTAAAATGTAAAATGCAAACTTAACAACTGCAGTATGCTAAAAAATAAGACATTTAACAATTTATATCACATCAAGTGTACATTTGTGGTTTTGCAGTTAGACTAGATAGACATGCACATAACCATGAGAGCAAAAGGGAATTTCTAATTCACGCTAAAACTTTATGAGCATTTTGAAGCATATACAAGCACATGTGCCGTGAATTACAAGAGATAAGGTCTAGTGAGAATAACAGTTAACACTATCACCTTACTACCATGTAGGGAAGTTCATCAAACGTGTCATCAGATGCTTGTTGATGCAAGCAAGATCCAAGTCTAAAATGTGAGGTTCTACAGCATTAGTACAGTCTTTTATTTTTCTTAATTAACTACTTTATGAAGTTGCAGCTATGAACCGTCATATATCTGGAACACTTCTACAAAAACTTTTTTTGACAGGCAACTACTGTCTTCTTCTCTTTAAATATTGCAACTAAAATTTGGATGGAAGGTGCCTTTGTACAACATGAATGTTTATTTTAACATGGCTACTGTACAGCATTAATACTGCATATGTTTAGTGATCCACACTAAATGAAAAAAACCCTGCATAAATATCTTCTGGATTTACTACATAAAACTCAGTATTTCTAAACACAACCAAGAATCCTTGTTCCTGTGTCATGACAATACTGAGATGGGAATAACATGACTACATAATTGTCATTTAGTGATTTAAGCGTGGGTAAAATCTAAAGAAATTGCATATACTGTAAGTGTATTACACTCTGTTAGTCATTTGCAGTAGTTAAAGGAACATTACTTTGCCATGACATTATTGCTTGTAAATGGTCTGTGACAACTTCAATTTCATATTCTCTTGCTTTTAAAACAATATACATTTGTAACTATCAGCTTGCTACAATATTAATTACAGGAATACAACATCAACTGAAATTACAACTTCATTAAATTTACACAATTTTGTTTTGATGTCCCTGCTTTGGCAAAATAATTTCCTTTGTATCTTACAAAATAGTTTGGTAAAATACACCAAATATGTGCGTTTAACTATAATTTGCTGCTCTGTACCAATAAGTTTAGCGAAATAATAAGCATGTTTAGTTTCATTATCCAGTACAATACAACCAATTGGTAATTTTACCATGTTGAAAGGACTGATTAGTCTCGATAATCACTTAGATTCTTTGATAAATATAAAAGTTTAACATTTTTCATGTTTCCCTTTTTAATCAAAAAAAGAGACAAAGCAGCACACCAATTGTACTCTCAATGTTGTATTGCAGTATTCGATTGAAAACATTTACTCATTACAAAAAATAATATATATGTGGAAGCTTATAATTAAGGCATTTATGAGATTTTGTCACCCAACTTTATACCATTATAAATTCTTCCATCCATTCATATCATTCACTTGTAACCAGTGAAAATAAGTGTTGTTTCAATATCTGTTAAATTTGGTAGCTCCAAGCAGTAAGTGGCCATGGTGATGAATCGATATGAGTAGAATTACCTGTAAATGTAATAACAGAGATAAATTGAGCAGTCATGTAATGTATCAAAAGTTGGGAAAAGATGTAGCTCAGCAATAAGAGACTAAACATTTAGATGGTAGGCTTACTGAATATTTTCTCAGTTTTAGTCAAGAATGTCTCATATCAGTATAAATATGTAGTCAACAGAATATGCAACTTGCCACATGAAAAGATTAATGTTTTTGTTTCTGTTCATGTTTGATAAAAGTGTTTCAGTTCATGTGTGATAAAAGTACCAACCAGAGTTGTTCAATGAAAAACAATTACAGGTTGACAACCAGTTTCAACCAATGCACAGATATGAAGAGAGTAAATTGAATGCATATAATTTATGACATAGCCATGCAAGTATAACAAATAGGCAATTTCAATGGACTGAAAGGTTCCATAAAAGCTTACAGGGTCACATAACATAACAATAACAATGTATGCTTTTTGCAAGCTGAAAACCAAAAGTCTATATAAATTTCTACTTAAGGTAAATTATAAACACTATTCAACTATACAGCCTAAAATGAGTAAAAGCTACCTCTTATTTAGACCTAAAAAGGAAAATGAATGTGTATATTAAGGTTACATTATGTGACCTCCTGTTTAGACATAATATAACAGGCTTGTGAAGTCTTTGCATAATTTCTTCCTGAAAATCATGCTTTGAATAGATTTTATGGTAGGTCTTGGAACTTCAACATGGTACGCTAAGTATGAGCAAGCAGGGAACTATCTATCGCACTGTGAAAGAATATGCCCATTATTCAGCTTGTTATACCATAAAGAAAGCAGTATCTACTATAATACTCTATGTTGACGTCGTTTGTTAATAAATTTATATGGTCTGTTTAACAGTACAAGCAACGAAACTCCTTCTTACGTACTTATATTGGAGGGTTTGCTTAGCGTTTACTTAGGTCAGTAATTTTTAACTACAGACTTTCTGTAGGTGAAGAAAATTAAAAATTGATGAAGAAATTAAAACACAAACACTTACATATCACCAAAAATTCCAGCGAACGTTTTCCTTAAATTTTTCATTGTATCTTCCCCTGTATCTCCTTCTAGATCACGAGCTATGGCTTCAACGGTGCCGGGAGAGGCAGGTCCTTGAGGTCGAGGGGGGCCTGGGGGCGGGTGCTGTCCTTGCGGAGGTCCAGGAGGAGCACTCTGTTGTCGCATCAAGCTAAAATTAAACGTAAAATGCGTTGTCTAGGGGTAGATATGAGCCCTAACGTAAAAACACATAAAAACTAAACTGAAATCTGACAACCGATAGCTTGCATGTTACACAGGCTCTTAGATAATAACACCTGATGATGTTCGTTGCACGTCATGATTACCTGATTTGGTTAAATAAAATCTACTGACATAATAATGTGAAATCTCAAATGTTTCTTTAGAGCGCTTTCATACCATGCTGAGTATTGCTAACCTATCTATCTAGAAACAACTTTTATTTTGATGCAGTCTAATGTTTGCCTTCTATGTTGTATCGCTAATCACTACAAAGATCAACTTCTGAGTAAACGGTAATGATTAATAATTTATAATTTAGGATTGATACATTTGTAGCCGATTCAGGAAAACTCTTTTGCAAAGACATGAGAATTATCAGTCTTCGTCTCTTATAAGATTGGAAAAAAATTAAGATGGGACTTTATGCCCTAACGCTGGAAGGAGATGTTGGACTCGACTTGACTAGACGGGCATTGGGTGAGGAAGGAGGGGCCTGAAAAACGATTCCGACAGTGCGAGCATGAAACACATGGTCCACGAAATAAAACATTTGAGGAGAACGTGTTCTTCGCTCCTGGATCAGCTGTAACGCGGCGAAACTATCCGTCACAGTTTCCTTACCCATCATTTGATTCTGTTACATAAACACACAAACACATTCATCAACAAGCCTTGCAAAGACACACTTGGAGTGCAAGGCGATAACTATCATCATTTTCACTCACCTCTGTGCAAAATCACTTTTGAAAACACAAATCTAATTATCTACAATGTATATGCACATGGAAGACACTCTACGTATTGCTTACTTGTGGTTGGGTCTAGGTCCAGGGCCCCCGAGGTAGCCGCCCCCGGGAGGCCCACCTCGTGGACCCGGACCAGGTGGTGGTCCTTGGTCGTACGAATGCATTCTGAAAATCATGTCGTAATAGATGTACATTAAGTGAAAAATAAAGGCGGTAAAGACTCGTGTAAACTTAAGGACAGCGCTCACCTTTCACAACAACTTTCATCAACCAATCTGCCATTCAGAACATTCTGTGCCATTCTTATTGGGACTATTTCACAAAATACATATCACTTTTCAAATGGATGATTTTAATCAACCTGTCTAGTGTGACAATCATATATCTAATTTTTCTTGCCGAAAGTCTTTTTGAAATAGTCCCAATCTTGCTGCTGCGATAGCAATACATGTTAAAACTTTGTGGAGCAATATTTTAAAACAGAATTGACCATTTAAGGATAAAGACTTAAGATTATGGAAAAATGGAAATAAATTAAAAATCGAGAATGCTTTCATGCAAGAGACACATCAAATTACAAATGAAGAAATTTGCGTAACACTTTCGGCAAAATCTTACCTATCAGGTCTAGGCCCCTGCGGTCCAGCACCGGGTGGCATGCCTCTCGGACCTCCGCCTGGAGGTCCTGGTGGACCAGGCGGACCTCTACCTGGTGGTCCCATGGGTCCCCCTTGTTGTGGTGGTGGCGGTCCACCTCCTCCCGGCGGTCCTCTCATGTCTCTACCCTGAAACATTCAATATACATATTTACTTTAGTGTTGTGACAGTTGCTTCTACTAAAAAATAAAACGTCGCATCCAAAGTCATTCTGAAGCAAAGGAAACTAGTACCTGAGGTGGAGGTCCACCGGCTTGTGGTGGAGCATGAGGCCCATCCATCCTCATACTGCTGGGAGGAGGTCCTCCACGGGGTCCTCCCATGCCCAACCCCGGCTCAGGCTGACCGTTCATCGCGGAGTGCATGATAGCCCCAGCACTCGTTGTTTTGCTGAAGAAGATTGTCGAAAATATCTCAAGGTCAGTAGCCTTTCAACTAATTTGATGTAAAGTTACAATAACCATGTACTAACTACAGAACGTTGCATCTCTTGTCTTCCCTTTACAGAACTTGCTTGGGTATTGCATTAATTCGTATTTTTTTACCTGATGGTAGGATTAGGTTTACAGTACAACTCCATCTTCTGTAAAACTAACTCAGCTATGAGTCTCCTGTCTTCTTCTTGCGATTCTCCTAACAATCCAACTGAACAGTCGTTGACCTGAAACGAAAATCATGATAATTAACTTTGTACAAAAAGTAACAATACCACCAAAAGTAAAACTTCCTGTATCGTTTATTGCGAAACATGCCAAAAGCGTTATGTTACTGTACAGATATTAATTGTCTACATTGAGATGTTTATTTGCGTGACTGAAAGGAGAGAAAATGGAAACCTCAATGATATATTCCTTTTCATCTTTGCCTCTGATAGCCTCTACTGAAACAATATCTAATCCACCAAACATGTTACTGGCTTCATCTGCCCACAGTTTGTACCTGTCCAAGTAGAGACATGACTCCGATATAATATCATATACTGAAGTATTGTGCGATTGAAATTGAAACCATGTTGTCGGTAGTAAACGTGGGAATCTAATTTATATATTTTGAAAGTTAAGAATGTACCTGTCATTCATTTGTATTTGTTCTAACATCGCTGATCCTGTATTTGCTTTCCAATTACCAGATATAGATTTTCTCCTGAAATTCGAACAAACTGAATTAATGTCGTTCCGTTAACACCCACTATTGTGACGGTCAATTACATAAATGCATCTCCATGAAAATACATACAATATATAATACAACGTAAATTCTTACATGAAGGCCTTGTAATTGGTTCCTATTTTCTGTATGTGGATGTCAAACTTTCCGTCTACATAGGGTTCAGTTGTCGAGTAACAGTTGGTGACAGCAACGACGCTGGCGATGTCTTGGAAGTCATAGTGATTTTCTACCTTCACCTGAATTTGGGGAAGATTAAGGAAGCTTATAAACTAAATTTATTTTTAAACCTTGCGTATAAATAATACAAGCGTGAAAATATAAACCGTGCACATGTCAGTTTTTTATATCAATTTCCCATATTGAAGTGCATGTTCTCCGTAGACTCCTCATTAAACATGCATAGATGTAAACACGAGGTATCTCCTGTGATTTTTAACAATTCTGGCATTTATATCTATAAATAAATTAATAATTGATATTCTTTTATATTTATCATATCATAGTTGGTAGTATTATATTATTATAATTTTAACTTTCCAAACAGACAATTTCAACAAATTAGTGTCATCCTATACCTTTCCCATTCCTTGGTGCGCATGGCCTATCTTCACAACCACTGGGAACTTGGGCGTGATCAACTGAAATAAAAAATGTCATTAGTATACTTATTCTCATAAATAAAATCAAAAGATATAAAATATTCAAGAGAGACAAAAAGGCTAAATGGTACTATTTAAAATACTGGTTTTGTGTAGTATCATATGTAACTTAAGTATTAAGGTGGATTAATAGAGAATGCTTTGTTTTCGTTTTTTTTTATAAATGTCTAAAAGGCGCAGCATGCATTGGCCTCTACATTAAACATTCATGCACTGATCAAATTAGAATTACAACCCATATATGACAGCATTTTCCTGCCTATTATCTTTTCATAAATGATACATCACAGTTGATTTTTAAGTGACAGTGTAATTAACCTTGGCTTAAAGTATTTGGATATTTCCCCTTTTATTAAATAACAAAGTTGAGCTTCATGAGAAGACTTCAGCGAAGCCAACAATCTTTACAAAAGATGTAGTCTATTTTACAAAAGATACGTTTATTGTTTATTGAGCTTATTTTGCGAAATAACTACACCACTCGTCACAAACTAGGTAGGGGGACAGGAAAATCTACCGCTGATTGGTTGTTTGTTCAAAGGAGTGCTCCTGATTAGTTATCTATATTCTGCTACTGCTACTACATTGGCGGATCCAAAAGTGGGGAGGCGCCAGAGGCGCGCGCCCACCGTACAGCCCAAAATTTCTTGCAGTTTTTGGCAATTTTTACGCAAAAAGTGGGTAGAAATCGAGCCGCCCCAAGGTTAGCGCCCTCCAGAAATCCTGGATCCGCCAGTGTACTGTATTTGTTTTTATTGCAATGTTTCACTGAAGAGTGTAGTTGCTGCCTGTATTGCTCAAAGGATTCCAAAGTTACTGGCATTTTACATCTAACAAGAGAAGTCTTTTAAAGTTATGAAACCACTAAGTATCACAAAGTGAAACAGCCCTTTAAATTATGGCATTCTATTTGGCCTGATTAGCTGCAATATGTACTCTATTTCATACTTATGTTGTTAAAACTCTTAAAACATCCTAAAAGCTTTTCGGTGTAATGTATCATTTTGATAACATTACATCGATTAATGTTCATGTGGCATTATCATCCATTGCGGCCAATTTAAAAATCACATGAAACGGCACTAAGTTCTGCGTGAAAGTAAATTCAAAGGAATGAGCAAGGAAAGAGTATTTAATGCGAGTTAATTGATGCTGTTTGCCAGAGTACAGCAGTGATGGATGGCTTAAGGTAACTCCGCTTTGTTTGTAACATTTCAGTTTCATCCCATTTTGATTTGATGAAAAACCATCGTTTTGTTATGAATGAACATGAAACAGGCAGTTCAATAGTTAAAACAGTATACATATCCACAAGACTGCTCATCTCAATAAATCAACATCATTCAATTGGGCTAAAACTGGAAGCGTAAACTTTACAAATAGCATAGTCATATCAGGCCAACTGAGAATAATAAAAAGTAGGTCCAGATGGACCTGAGCTCATTTGGCAATATATTAAAACTAAGACACTATAGTTACAATATCACATGGATACAGATAAAGTGTCAGATCAGATCCACAATAAATCATCTATGAAAAAACATAAATATGGCTACCAAACTGCAAATAAAGGTGTTATCTACATAATTTTTACAGGTAGTAAAGAGAGTATGTAGATGCATAAGACTGCCAAATATGAAGTTTGTATCATCCATTGGCAGATCTAGGGGGGTGCAGGAGGTGCACGCCCCCCTACAGCCAAAATGTTCTTCATTTTCATGCAGTTTTTCTCGATTTTTGGGTGAAAATTGGGTTGGCACTCCCCTATGGGCCGGGTGCCCCCCCCTTCAGGAAATCCTGGATCTGCCAATGTCATCAACTGTCTGTCCATAAGTAGGGTTCAAAGAAAAAAACAAATATGGCTGCTCATTTGAAAATAATGTTCAGAGCAATATAATTTTTGGTAGGCTTTGAGATAGGGCATAGGTGCATATGTGTGTAAGATATGAAGTCTCTATGTTCAATAGTGTGCTCAGGGTGACTGTGCACAGATGACAACAATGTCAACAACAACGCCAATGACGACGACGACGGACAATTCATGATCCTGTAGGCTCTCTGGCAATTATGCCAAGTGAGCCAAAATTGCGTTATCGATGTAGTTTTAAACCAAATTTCAACAGATCAACATCCGAAATTAGGCCAAAACCATTTAAAGGTCAAACTAGGTTTTCAGCAAATATCACAATTTTAAATGAAATAAAATTTATTGGTACAGTATAATCTGAATCATTACATTTTGGCAAACTTCAAGGGACTGAATTAAACTTATTACCTTTTTAAGCTCGCGATTTCCTTCAAAAAATGAATTGGGTTAAAAGACACGGGTATCCCTGGTTTCTTTCCATGGTTTCAAATAATTACACAGTGACAAGAATTTTAATTAGAATTGGAAAAAGGGTTTTATTAAATTTCAAAACTTCACAGAGAATGTTGGGTAAAATTGAAGACGGCTCATTTCTGCGGAAAATTAAACAAATCCATCCTGCGTGAGTAATTTTGTTTATACTGAAGTAGAACCTTCTCAAATTAAGATCTAATAATTCACACTGAACTAAAGTTAAGGTATCACAAAAAGTATATTTACTTCAGTGAAACGAAGAATGTTTACAAAGGGCCAACTTTCGTAAACTTCGATGAAACGAACTAACTCTCAAGAATTTGATAACTGCAGAAATAAATGTGCAAGGCTCACGGTTTACAATTGGTATATTCAGTCTCTCTTGCTTTCTAATCCTACAGAAACATTTCCATGTATATCTAGACAAAATCACCCTTCAAATGAAGCGTCAGAGTGGATTATTAATAAAGTAATTTGACAAATTAAATTTCCTTGACAAAAATAAAAACCGAAGAAAATCTCCATTCTCAAATAAATGTATGTAAACGTGACACAACGGCCAGAGTGTATAATATTAATACTGCAAGATATATTAAACAAAGGGAAAGTGGTCTTGTCAGATTACTGTACATTGCTCCTTGAGAACAGTTATGCATACAAATAAGGTAATCAAGCATATCTCAGATGCCATATAAAGAGGTAAAGCTCAGCTTGATTGAAACATCTGCCTTTGCACAAACCTGAGAATTCACCCCAGAGGTTAAAACTTGATTATCCCTTAGTATAACGAACGTTAAGTTTATCATCTCAACTTTTGGTTACGAGAACGACGACAAAAGTAAAAACTTTTACAGAAATAAAGGAAAATCTTTGAGAAGGAACAGCAGTTTTCAAAGATGTACTTGCGCACCGCATCACTCAATTTTTACAAGAGAGCTTGCTTAGAATATCAAATGTGTCCTGAATCATACCTCGTCCATATAAAAATAACTTGACTAAATTTTTTTCTCGGTAAGGCCAAGGCCAGACTTTTTTTATTTCTTGGATTACGTATCAATGGAAGAATTTTTTGAGAGCGGCAATCGGGAAAAAAAAGGACTTTGCCATACATTTTGTAATTTTGATTAAAATTCACAAAATTGATGAATAATTTTTCCAAATGATATCTGTCAAAGTGACACAAAGTTATAATTTTGTATTACCTGGGCTCTGATTCATTTTTTGTTTTTGTTTTTTTTTTCTTTCTGAGAGCGGCGGGAAACATAATCCAACAAATAAAAAAGTCTGGCCTAAACTATAAAAAAAACATAGATCATCTTCCAATAATAGACCGATCATATCATCCACAGATATTTTGGCGGATATACAACATATATGTAAAAGTCACACTTGAACACATCCCATTTATTAGTCTAAAGTAACCAGTACCTGTCAACTTCAAATAACTAGTGGTAAAGACCCAATAGAAATGTAATTCATAGCTTGGAAGTGACACCTAATTTGGAAATAATGTTCAGTTTCTATTCATGACAGAGGCTAAGTAAACCTTGTAGACCTGTAGATTTATTATTCCGCAATGCTTGACAAACCTTTGAATGAAGATGCAAACTAGACAGTATTTATGTAGTAATACGCAACAATACTTCTCACGATCCGCGAAGGTTACACTTAAATGTCACTGAATACTATTGACTGTGTTCTTAATTCAGACTTTGGTAGCATTCACGCCGACTTCTAGTTGAATACTATAAGCCGTTGCTTGTAATG
>JBCAUI010522867.1:0-11788 GCA_038406195.1 Haplosyllis anthogorgicola | reverse complement strand
TTGTAAAGTAATTATTAAGCTTTCGCTTGCTCTGTGCATTCACTCCGCCTCACGTACCGATTGATGCTAGTCGACATAAAATACAGAAAAAGTCTGGCCTAAAGATAAAATAACAAGAGACCACACCCAGTTAGACAAGTCTTTACAAAGTACTGCCATTTATAGTGGGTGCTATTTTCGGAACCTGCACTATCCTAATATAGAAGCTATCTCATTCACAGAGGTTAAGGATATCTTTCCAACTAAAAACTTCCTTCGGCTTGTAATCATAATAATGTTCAATAGTAAGAACTGAAAATTCACTTCATGTATCCATTTGCCAATGTACATCACAGCTAACGATATGGTAAATTATCAAATATTACTCTTCCACTTGGTCAAAGTTATTTATATTTGATTGGGTCAATGTCTAAGACGTGAAAGTGATCATCTCTCTCTTTTGTCTTCAGAAATTTTTTACCAGGTATTTGTAAGAACTACT
Source organism: Haplosyllis anthogorgicola (assembly GCA_038406195.1). Taxonomy (NCBI): domain Eukaryota; kingdom Metazoa; phylum Annelida; class Polychaeta; order Phyllodocida; family Syllidae; genus Haplosyllis; species Haplosyllis anthogorgicola. Next base: position 11,307 of record JBCAUI010522867.1, on the reverse strand, counting down.
TCGTTGAAGGTGGTGGAAAAAACTGTATTCTCAACAGGCATCGACTGCCCTTTGTATGCCAACTGAAAGACAAAGCCAACTGATTGATCAACACTTTTTCGCAACACTGCCCTTTTTAGCAGATTCAAAGTTGAATTTGTAAAACTAGGTCCATGTACACATGGGCTAAATTGGCGTTTTCAAGAAAAAAAGCCCCATATATTGGGCTGTATTGAATAAATGAACACTGGCTACCAAATTAATCAAGGACGACAGTAATTAAAAGTTCACAGAAATTAGAAGGTTGAGGTTGGTGCATACACGTACAAAAATCCCTAATCCCGAATATTTCTTTGCCTGCATTGTCTCTATGAGCCGGTAAATCTTAAATTCTATTGGTGGCAAGTCAATGCAAATCTTGACCGACACCGATTGACGTACGCAAACGTGTTGTGTGAGTACATCTACAACTGCTTTTCCCGATGAGTGGAAAATTACATAAAGTATGAATATAAAGCTTGCAGTAGTCTTTGTCAATGTCAGCATGTCGAAAGGGAAATGGAAGTTTCCGCAGGGAGATGCAATTTAAAGTTAATGTTTGATTTCATTACTTTAAATCAATAGAGAACTCTCTAGATTGCACCTGTGAGATAAGCCTCAGAGAGAGACTTTGACATCTAAACTAGATTTCAACCCATTATCGTTTTCCGATGTATCGTAGGAGTAAAATCATGCTGTGCGTCCAAAGGCTCTTTGTATCCAAACGGTGATTATGGCAAAAGTTACAAAGGCATAGAGCAAAAAAACACAGATCCACTAATTGCCGTTCGAAACAAAGCACAAATTAACCTACAGCAAATATTACGGCCTATTTACAGAACTCTTTACTCTTTTTGTATTACACTTCTGCCATCTAATCTATAAACGAGAAATGTTCCAAGTACGGTGTGTAGCTCACAGCTAAGCACTGTTTTCAATCATGATTACCTTAGATATTCTTGCCAGACAGAAAATTCCATTCCCTTTCATTCACCAGGGATTGGAGAATATAAATGAGTTCCACGGCAGAACCTCAACATGGGCATGATAAGCCGCAACTAAGCATGTTTCTCAATCATGATCACCTGTGGACTTTTTCCATAGAAAACATTGAAGAGTGAACAAAAAATCACCGCGAAAACCTTCTGGCCAAGGAGACATGAAATCGATGAAGTACTACTGAGGTAAAGAGAATAGGCCGTCCAGTAATGAGTCTCAAAACACAAACACGCCACAAGAAACTTTACAAACTGCTTTACCTTGAGATGCATTGTCCCTCTAACAGCTTTGACGCTAATACCACTGACTAGATAACTGATGATCTCATAGGTACTCTGAATGAGGTTCTTTTCAACAGTCTAAAATGCAATCCTTGTTGTTGTTGTTGTTGTTGATTTTATTTTTGGTGTTTTCTGGATTGCTTATTTGAAAAAAATGTTTTTGGAAAGGTGAAGGTCTTTTGCTTTACAGATCTGCGATTGGATATTGTTTAACAAATGATCGCATGAGGTTTCCTTTCCAGATTTCTCAGAATACATTTTTATGTAAAGCATCCTACAATTTTGCTTCATGACAAAACTGTGTACCATGACATTTGTCAGAATGATGGTCATTTGAGATAAAGGATCATCTACTCTTCACTGATCAACTAAGTTGCATTGAGGCAAATATGTTGTTGTCATTTGCATCTTCAAACAGGTAGTCGATTTCCCATGCATTCAGTAACAAGAGCAGAATCAATAGCATCTCAACATCACGTTTTCAAAGCAAAGCCTTTCTTGGCACTTGTTACTGTGGACCGATTGTCATCGGAATACACGATTCTTTTCTAGTTTTCAAAGTCTTGTCAGAAATTCTGTTTTTAAAGTTCTGATGGTGGCAACACGGTGTTGTTATTGCCTTTTGAATGCTTCCGTAGCTATAGATTCTGTGGACAGTAAACACAAAAGCACGAGAAATTTTCTTGAACAGCGTTGAAATTTTTGCTTTGCTTTATATTTTGCGACAACAGTGCCAGCCTTTGAATTTACCATTGGGAATTTCTTCCAGACTACGTAATCGACCTCCTTCAGCAGAAATGAGTTGAAGTATGAAGTATGTCAGAGTCGTAAGAACAGAATCATTGCAGTCACCAGTAGTTTCAAGTTATAGTTTAAATTTAAAATACCACATCCCAGCCATGTGTGCCCAAAATGATGGACGTAAGAGAATGATTGACCCTAACTGATTAATTGGTTGTATAGATTCATTCGTTCCACGTTCAAGACAAAAATCTGAATGCTGATGAGTTTGTTTGAAACAATCTAGCACCAGGAAGTTTGAAAAAATTGGCGTGGAATTTTCGATCGAATTAGGTCGGATATCAAATCATCAGGGATGTAGATTTATCCGAGATCGAATTGTCCGGGTCTCTACCAACGACTAATAAGTGAACCTTGGGCAGGTTTTACCTTAACTAGTTATATCGTGATCCCTTTTCTTTAAACCCTTAACAGCTAGTCGCAAATTTCAATAGAGACGCCTTTGCTGCTGGCAGCCAGACCAAAGTAAAGGTTAAACGGATAATGTACATTTCCAAGGAGTCAAATCATGTTTGACACAATATATCCATGAGAAGACTAATGTGTTGGTAAGGTGCTTCCGTTTCAAATAGCTTCTCTGTATGGTCTACAAGACGTTTTGCATGAGACCTTTGCATTTCATCTGAAAGGAGAAACGAAAATGTACGACCGGATGTTTAACTTGCGTCAACAGCCGTACGGATTTTTGCTGATCGAATTCTGCACAGATCTTTTCTCTGTGCAGACAGTACGAAAGCCGTGTTTAGAACTGCATTCCTGGAGCCTACTTTTCCTGCGTGTAAAGCAACTTTAAACAGAATGTTACAACACCTTCAATGCAAAGCTCTCATCGGAGCGACTGAAGGAAATTGAAGACTTGAATATCTCCTGTCGAGATTGACAAATGCTTGGAAACCAAATGAGAAAACACAAGTGCAATCGTTGCTACTGATGACGGAATCAAGTCCTGTGATTTCCACATCTTACCGCAAAACTGTAAATTTGCACACGTCTTAGCGTAAATGATGCACTGCATCACGATTAGTTCACGCCACGATTCCGTACATGAATTTATTGGCAACATAATTCTAAGCAAAGTAGAAGAATAAAAAGTCTAAATGCTCGCTTCTCAAATTCTTAGTTTTCGTAGTCTCCGTCGAACTTCGCGGTCGGGATCCTATTTGTCGATGCAGGTTTTGCCCAAGCTGCTGGGGACAGGGTGTTTTTGAACATCTTTCGAGAAATCCATAGTTTCTGAACGAGTAATCTGTAATACATAGGCCTATCTATTGTTTTGGAGGAAAGACTACCTATACATTTTTTGTGTGCAAGGTAGATTCAAAGTACAGTTCTGAATACTCGCGCTGTTCCAAATACATCTATTCTATGCCCAAATTTAAATAAACTTAAACCTTCCTATAAAAGGAACAGTTGACTTTTCTTTTCCCCTTTTCTTTCGTCTATTTCTGCTTGTCTGGTCATGTCGTCTCTTTTGCCTGACACCGCTTTGCGTGTGTATCTTGTACTAAGCTTTCACATTCAATTACTTAGCGTAGCTCTGGGCTGCTTCGACTGGTCTGTCTGATAAGCGTCTGGTGTCCCTTGTCGGATTTTTCTTACCTTGAGGAACATAAAATCGACACGTCCTGGATGTTACACTATCCATACTGGCTAGTGGCCACTTCCTTCTTCCAAATGAAATATAGTATCTCTGCCAATCTGGTTAAGGATCTAAAGTTGTCCTTCTTTATCAAGTGGGCATTCGCGAAAAAGCACGCCCCCGCACACGTAAGCAGATGATCGCGATGAAAAAATTATGGAAGCATGATGTGTTCCTCAGTTTGCACTGAATGATATGACATGGTAATAAAGGATGTAGGAGCTACGTTACCAATTAGTCTACATGATATTAAATTCTATATCTCCTTCTAGATAATAAGCAGTCGTTTATAAATAGAAACGTCCTTGTTAATCCTCGCCGCATGAAGCAGACTATGCCACTTACCAAAGTCATCAAACATCGTCTTTTGACCCAGCAAGTTAATAATAATAATAATAATAATAATAATAATAATAATAATAATAATAATAATAATAATAATAATAATAATAATAATAATGAATAAATAAAACCGAAACAAAAAAGGAATGAGACTGAAATGAATTCACGAATCCCGAATTTCGCAATAAGGAAAGAGCGAAATTTTTCCCCTTTCCTTGACTTCTTTCATTATCAAGTTGACCTCATTTCCCATTAAACTAACTGACCTGTTTATTGGAAACGGTGATCCCCAAAAGTGCAGACGTACTGTGAATTCTGCTGCACTGCTAACACAGGAATACACAAACGATTCTAGAACTAAACAAAACATGTACGTCATACATGTCTGGATACAGCGATGTATATTTTGTTCCATTCCACTAATTTCATAGACGGGCATTCTTTTTGGAGTACAAAAATGAAACTGCCTTTTTAGTGATATGTGTCCTTGACAGAAACAACGAAAGATTTAACTTATTGTTCAAAAAACAATCAGCCATTAACAAACATTCTGTGGCATACCTTTCGAGTGGGATTATCACAACTGAAAAGTTATGTATATTACATCACTCTAATGTACTACATATGACATCGCGAAGAGTCAGAATCCCTGGCAAATCTAGACAAGTTAGTGTGTGTAACCTAGTAATGAACATGTCGATGTCACTGGTTTCCTCGAGGACAGGCTGACAGTTCATGAAAAGATGTGATGCACATTACGAGAGAACGTTTCTACAAACTCTAATCTCTTATGCGTCAAGTCAAGCCTGTCTTTTGAAGATTCGACCTATCAGGCCTACCCTTAATTGATGACTTTACAAGCATAGAGCAAAATAAATAGGTGACAAGAGTTTCAAGTACTGTCGATTAACTGCCAATAAAATGTTCTAGGAAAGGCAGGCTATTATTACAGCAAGCCTGTCTTTTGGAAATTCTACCTAATGGTCTAATGTAACATGATTGAGGTGCATACTAGGGGTGTCAAGGTTAACTGAGCTGGACTGGTTAACCGGTCTGTTGCTTGGAAGGTCCCAATTGGTGATGAACCGTGGACTGTGGTCAATCCTGGCTGCTTGTTCCAACAGACTTTCAACTACTAAATACACTTATTTTTTTTAAGTTTAGTGCTAAATTTCAGGAGACGAGATGAAAAAGTTCTTGCCAGTTACAAATAGTATCTATTTTCTTTCATGAAAGGGCTCCTAAAATGTGTCTCAGAATTTAATTTTTTCAGTCACATAGTATGCATGCATATTTACGAGCATCAACTTACAATTTGTTGAAAATTTTTCAAATATTTTGGAACTTCTACCAAAGACCGGGCCAGACTGGTTAACCAGTCAAACAGCTATGGTTAACCGGTCCCTGTTAACAGCACGGTTTGACACCCCTAGTGCATACAAGCAATTAAGGGAACTGGATTAAACCCCGACGAACTCGCATGCTGATGATGGGTGAGGCCCTGGGCCAATTTCAAAAGAGAGGCTTGCCTGCATGATGATCATTAGTAACGCGGATTCAACAAAAATACTGTTCAAAAGGAAAGTCAAATCGTTGAATGCATTTATAAGAGTTCAAAATGCTTACTTTTATTCCAAAATATCATTGCATGCAAGTTTCTGCAGTGAAGAAAGCTAAATTATTTCGCTCACAGGTCCCTACTAATATTAATTCAATACCATAAAGACGATACAATTCTACATATGTACACAGGAATACGATATAGAAATCCCGCTTGTCTTGCTGCCGGATTATCTGTACACAAATATATGACGCAGACCCTCTTGTGTATAGCAAATTCATTAATATTCTTCCGATTGCCTCCTATGGAAACAAGCTGCATGTGGAGTGTGTAGAGTGTAGATAGCTTTGTAAATATAAACGTATCTCTTGTTACTGAGGAGAGGATTGACGCTTAACCAGCTGATGTAACTAATTAAATGCCTCGCTTCCAAATATAGACGGCTTGACACGAGTGTTAATAATGTGATGAGACCACATCACTGAAATTAGAACAAATATTTCTTTGAAGATGTAATTGTTATGTTTTATTCATGTTTCTGTCATTATGAGTCAGTAATTGGCACCTTTCGAATGCTTCAACTTTTTTTTCTGTGAAGCACTAATGAATGGATGTTTTTTGACAATGATACATCTTTGCCAGAAAAGGGAAAAGAGAAAATTACTTTCGACTAAATTGCGCGAGGTTTGTTCCAGGAAAAATCCTCTAGACATTTTAATTTCAAATCTCATTATCTGCTATTTCAAATCTCATTATCTGCTGTTCCCTACCTACCTTCTATCTATACCTTTAAAATAAACGATAGAAATTACTTTTTAGACGTATCCTAATCGGTGGCGCAGTTGTATGGCTATTGGAAGAGCCTGTAGGCAAACAATGTTCACACGAATTTGCATCACCCCAAACGAAATAGACACGAAATATCCATGGTGCAATACGATATCTCCCCATTCACAATCTTGTTTAGATCCAGCCTTATGGAAGGTATATCGCCTGTGGGCATCTGCAAGCATTATAAAACTCAAAAAGTGGCCGCTTTAAGACATTCTAAGTGCTGCAGCTTTTGCTACGATAATTCATTTCAATATTCCCGCTAACTGTTCGGGAGAATATCTGAGTAAAATAAAAGAAACATTCCCTTTCATTAAGAAAGTGAATTTCCCAGGGTAATTAAGACCCATCCACTACTACACGAACTACGCAGCTTCATAAACGTCGGAAAGTCTCCAAAAGTGAAGGATGCAGGGTAAATAAACAGGAAGTAATGGAGCGCTTGGATCCATTCAGCTGCTGAAATTCTTCTTTCCGTCAGCGGCAACGTTCTGTCGACAAAAGTGTCAACTGTGTAGTACAGACCATCAATCAAACTGGCTTTTGTCTTCAAATTTCTTACGGCATTGTCACCACAACAAAGTTTGTTTCATACGATAGAAAGAACCAACGAATTATCACTGGCCAGCAGCAACTTTCTATTTGTTCAACAGTCCCTATTTTCCGTATCCCGAATTGAAAAGCCACCGGGAGGCAGTAAAAGCGCATAACAGTCTGTCTCTCGGGAAGCCACCTTTAGAGTCCAAGCCTCATGAATAAAAACACATTTCATTTCATTAAAGCTGTCTTTGATGCTGGCTTTGCAGTGTTTCACAGACACACATGGGCAAGCCATCCAGAGCTTATGTTTGGAATGCAAACAAGACAACCCAACAAAGAATTTCTACACTGCTCAACGGTGTAAGTATGAAGCATATAGAATAGTTCAGTGACGTACAAATTGGCTCAACAATATGACCCTTAGTCACTACTGCTGTGAAACTGATATAAGGGACCGAACTGATGAGAAAACGCTTCTCAACGCTTCTCCCGAAAGAAGAACCAAATTTCGTCATGTAATCGCAGGTTCTTACGTCCAAAACGCTTTGTAACAACGATATTTGTTCATGTCATATCAACAGTTTCTTGGCAAGAATACTGTTACCATAGGTTGACGAATCTGAGCAGTAACATGCAACTGATTAAACGGTGAACTTCAATCAACTAAAAGTACAGTGTGGCTATCTGCGCGCTTATCATCCTGGTTTCTTTTTATCTAAAATGCTTTTTGTTTCGTAAAAACTTAAGACGTCGACATCCTTTTTAATAATACTAAGTGGGAGGAGATGGATAGATTTCCTCCGTGGCGAAAAATGTCAAAAATACAATACTGATGGTAAGGGAAGACCTTCGTGTCTTTGTTTCTCCGTATTACACCAGATGATGTAACATTTCATAGTCTTGAGGATCCCCTGTGAGAGTCCTCTCGTTTTACTTTATTACTTCTCAACTCATAGGTTTCTGTCAGACCAAGTGTCATGGATATTATGCCCAAACGCAACACATGACAGTAAACACTGGAAAATGAACGTTTTTATCAAAGACTTTCAAAGCAAAAAAAATTGTTCTATGCAAATATGCATTGTGCGGGGGTAGCTTGAATAGATTATTTCCATGTTTACCGCAAATGCATATTATGATAAAATCCCTTTTCGTAGGTTGCTGAGGAAAGACAACATCTGTGCAATGGTCTTTTTGGTTTGTTTGTTTGTTTTTTCGGGGGAGGGGTGTTACACTTTTTAGCAAGACGAAAAACCCTTGTACTTACCACGAACCTCTCGCCCCGCTCCTCCAGGGTCTGGTAGTCGGGTATGGATATAGGCAGTGAGCGTTTCTCTGAGTAATCGATTAGCGACGGACCGGACGAGTCATCGCTCGGCTCCAGTCGCTCGGCTATCTGTCTTGGCACTGAGATCACTGAAAACAAAATTTGGATTAAAAACTCCGTAATTTTTAAGGTTTATCTTAAGTTTTATCTAAAACCACTTACTCAAAATTTATGCGAGGGACACGCGAACCCAGGATTAAGAAGGCGTAAGATACCCAAACGAAAGTCAAACACAACCTAGAAGCTGTTACCCTCTGGGTCTTTTACCTTGGTTTATCTTGTAGGATCCATTAACATCTCAGACACTGTGTATTAAGGTGGCAAGAACTTTACTGGATGAAACACAGAAACAGTCCCGCACGCTTTTAGTTATTTATACAGAGCCACTATTACGTTCACATTATTTTCAAACTCTGAATTGAGAAAAACGTGAATTGTGTACGAATATGGGCGCAGACCATTCAGTGCGATTTGTGGCCTTATTACCGAGGAATTATTGTTCGTTTAGTGCAGGAGATTCGCCAAATACAAACACACATTTCTTCTGAAAGCAATTACCTTTTAGGGCAAAAATGTCTGCAGTGCCTTGAGCACACTTAATTACTGATCTCACAGAAGGCACGCCTTCCCCTCTACTTGAAATACTGAGGATTAAGTAGGAATTGATTTACCTGTTAAAGTTAATGTATCACCACCGGATTTAATCAGGTCAACAACCTGTTTGTGTGTAGCACCTTCAACATTTTCACCATTGCTGAAAAGAAAAAAAAGAAACCAAAATCAAGTTATTTTGCAATTGGATTTTACATTTGAAATGTTTTTGGAACATTTACTTCTATTGCCCTCATCCGATACATGTGTATTTCTGGTCTTCATTGAACATATTTAATAATACACATTACATTACTTTTTCAACAACTGGTACTAATTGCGTGTTATGATGACCTGCCTGATTCGATTTGAAAAGGAATAGCAAATGTACGCATAATTTCCATATCAGTCAACATATCTCCACATGAGAAAGCTTCACATTATTCTCCCCATGATTGAGGAACTACCAGGCAGCGAATACAGAAGTGTATTGGATGAGTATTTATTACGAGTGAGCACTTGCCTGATGCTAAGTCCAAATTGATACAGATTTCCCTCGCTTCCTGAGGCAATCTGAATCCACTTTACGATGTTATGAAGAGCCTACATAAGACTTAGCAGCCAAAAGGAAAACGAATATATGTAAGTGAATGTCCCAACGTGACACTTTCAAAGAACAACAAATTACTCTGTCTCCTGGGCAATTTTTTGGCGAAATACTGAGTATTCCACGTTAAATCAAGCTGTCTTTGAGAAGCCTTTGCAATGTTCTCTGACAGCATTAAGTCAAATTGTAGCATTACAGTTTGAACTACGTCAGAACATTCTGGCTGGGAAATACAATATTCTGACAAGGAATTTTTGACTTTATGTTCAAGTGTCTCAATAACATTTATCTTCCCTTGCCTAAGGCAATGTTTACAATGAATGCGACTACATTTCATAAACCAATATTTTAAAGAGCAGCAGTCGACAAAAATTACACGAGCCATAGACATAATTGTTTGGAAGCATTTCAAGAACAGCATTGCTTTCTAGTAGCATGGGGAATCTACGCAAATATTCCTTGCACTCTAATACTTTTCGCGACAAGAAGCTTACACATTCCAATCCCCAAGTACAAATACCTGTATCACACATTCAAATGACGTTACGCATTACAAAGTAACACGCATATGGTCGTTTGTTTTTCCCAAACGAATAATGTTGACAACAACAACAGTTCATTAAAGCTACTTCTTTCTCGGAGGTGGGGATGGCAATGTCGAATGACATGTAGCTACTTTCATTGATTGCTGCTTATGATGGTGGAAAGGTATTGTAGTTCGTTTCTAGTTGGAATTTCAAACGCACCACACTTTTCATTGCTGGGATAATTTTAGCCGTTACAGACGAATTTTCATAGTCTTTTGGAACAAGCCTACGATAATTCAAATAACAAAGTCAGCACCTTGTTGATATTGGTGTCCACACCCAAACCATATTTCAATTTTTCAGCAGCTTTGCTTTTGAATAGGTGAGACCGTCGCGCTGACCTGTGGATAGCTTGGGGTCCGTCTATTAATCTCCGGGGTAAGGTACTCCATACGATTGATAGCCATTTTGCAACCAGTGTCAATTTATGGGAAGCATATATTTTATGTGTTCGAGTTTCTGAACCTTATTTAGAAGTTCCACAAATTAATGACGTAGTAGCGTTACAGAAAACTCTAGCGTTACCATTATGTTTTCTTCAGCAATTTTCAGCTTCTAACTATGGGCCTCAATAAATCAGATGGTATTAAGTTCTCACTCGAGAAAATACATTCACACAGTCATAACTTTCATGAATTCCTTGGACCTTCACAAATACATTTACCACAATGAATTTAATAACAATTTACAATGAATTCACCTGTGCCCTCTTCCGTACACAACATGGCAGTCAACCATGGAACTTTAGTACAACTGATTCCAATACTGTACATTAAATACATCACAACCAGTCTTAAATTATGAACACTACTCACGGCAATGCATACACATGTCTTCTGCAATCTTGGTAACTCCAAGGCTCTGACCGTATCATCATGTTCTTGATTACACACACTAAGTAATGTCGACCTGTCCAGCTGAGTGTCTCCCGGGATATTTACATTTCTGCCTGGACATAGATTGGCAACCTTTGATTCGTTATTATCCTTTTACGTGGGTCAGGCCTCTCCTCTCGGGCCTATTGAATGTCTAGTTTAAGGCTTACGAACCTTACAAAATTATCTAGTTTGATTGGGTTTAAGTTATGATATATCATGCGATATACTTGTCGCAAAGTGGCTTTTTGCTTCAAATAGATAGTGACGGGTCATCTTCACAATTTGTATTGGAATAACATGCAGGA
>JBCAUI010522856.1:0-11789 GCA_038406195.1 Haplosyllis anthogorgicola | reverse complement strand
TTAATGCTATTCCAATACGAATTGTGAAGTTAACCCTTTACTATCTATTTTAAAGGAAAAAGTCACTTCGCGACATTTACAATGATAGAGCATGAAATAGGGAGCTTCATCTCATAGCGATGCTTTCAACTGAAATTATTTTGCACGTGGGTGTGCACTTATATCTGCGTTAATCTACATACAGAAATGCATGTCTTTCTGTGTCTTTACCTTATGTGACTGAGCCTGAGCATCATCCTGTTCTTGTGGCGCTGGGTGTGGAACAGCGGGACGGTGCTGGTGTTCGGGTCGAGCTGCTGCAGGTCCACCAGCCCGTCCTCCGGCAGGATCGTCTCGCACCACACGCGACAGATGCTGTCCTTACAACTCGTTATCAGCATGTTCGCAACGGACCCACTGAAACAAAAATATGTATGTATATTATTGCCGACTGTAAGTTGATTATGTGAGGCTGAAGTGCGGCATGTGCATACTGTGCTGCATCATCCCATCACTTTATACAGTAAAACTTGAAAAATAGTGAATGACAGAATATGAGTACCGTATTGTTCCTAAATAAAGTACTGTCTCTAATTAAAGTGCCCCCTCTTTTTTCACCAAGAAATTAAGTGAATGTTGAATGAAACTTACTTAAACGAAAGAAATTGATAAAACTATTTTCTGCATAGCTTTCATTAGCCACTCAATTTTACAGTTTTTTTAATAAAGCTTTCATCCAAAAATTGGTCTTAGCGCCCAGCGCTTTATTTAGGAACAATACTGATTCGATTTTGCTGCCTCTCTATCGCATTTGAATCTTAGCGTTACACCAATTAAACACTACACCATTCTTACACTTTGTCCAAAGGAACAAAAAGTTGTTAGTAGAAACAATGAAGACTGAACAAATTCAATACCACACTTTCTCACTGGGTTTGCTCCACTCACGTTCTGGTACATCTGCGATCAAATGGGTAATTGTACTCCAGTCTCGTAAAGAAATTAATAAAAGAAATCCGCCACTTAGCTTGCCGTTTATCCACAACTGAAACAGCTTTAAGATATGCGGACAGGATTTTAAGGTTTACATGCATGAATGCGGCATGAGAACGTAGAATGAAGTACGCAAAATGTAGAATGAAAGAGTACCTGAGTAAACCTGAGATACCGGTAATCTGCGTGCTGATGGGTGTAAAACTGGTTGGGCATAAATGGTAACAAAGGTCTTTATTAAAGTGAGACGATAAATTACTTGTGGCCTACCATTTCTGAACTCTGAATGTCTTGTCTCTTTTAAGGTTTCACCAGAATTTTTTTGCGTAGTAAAAATCTTAAGTTGCGACCACCTCTTGGAAACATCAATTATGGTCGCAAACAACAGGTGATTTAAAATGCAGATTATTTTTAAGAAAAAATGCAGTTTGGTTCAGTAAGATCTGGTATTAACTAGCCGGTGGCTTTCAAAGGCAGAGGTCGCAAAAGACAGGTTTAACTTACTGCAAACCTGCAGACAATACTGCAGACATTATCTCACACTGCAAAAGCTCAATCTGCCCAGCTTAATTCATGAGTCTTGGATTTTCTTCCTCCCTGACAACTGACCCCTTCTCCCTCCCCGGATTAATACAGCTCCATCCTGCTCATCCCCACGAGAACAGCACTAAGCACTTAACACTCGCTCTATCGCTCTCTCTCTCTCTGTCTCTCGACAGCTTACGTCTTATTTCGGGCCCGATTTCAATTAATGACATGTTTCCCCAAGATGTGGATTATGAAATTAATTACGGTTAAATGTAGTCCCGAGTCTTGCTAAGAGTCTGACGCAGATGTTGGTTAGGATCAGGGTTCGGAAATGTTCATCGTGGGAAAATTCCCTAATCTTTCAAGGACCTTTCTATTTAATATTTAATTTAATATTTAAAATTTTCTTTGCTAGAATCCGGTGCCATAATTAGAGGGAATACGGTAATTGTTCAGTATTACCCATGCCACTAGTGTTCATGAACATTCCTCAACTGTAACTCAAATGTGTCATCACAAGGAGAGGTAAGGGTTTTCCCACATGCAGTCCCATTATTCACATCTTGGGAATCGAACCAGGGGCAATACGGCAGAAGACCGTTTCTCATGCATCTTCAAACTCCACGTTCTTATCTATTTTGTTTTCAATACAAATGGTCCACGTGTCAAAGCATCCAATTTATTCGCGTAAAACAAAACAGACAGTGTACGCATATTTTAAAGACTGCTTCCCTAACATAAAATACCTTGATAAAAATACTGACCCAATCCCATTAGACTTTTTGCCGTTTTCGGCATGTCTGCAAGAGGCAGCTCTCAGGTCCTCGTGCCTTAAGTGTTCTTAGAGACACACTCACAGTTCGGTGGTAAACACACAGAGATGTCTTAACCTGTGGAGAAGCCGGAAATAAAGCAGTGTCGGAGTAAAGTGCCCAGACAATTGAACCTTCAATGGACTAAACTGGGAGAGCTGAAGGATATGAAGGATGGAAATATGTGGGGTGCGTGCGTGCGTGCGTGTGTAAACTGGGAGCTGAATGATATGAAGAAAATTTGTGTGTGTGTGTGTGTGTGTGTGTGTAAACAGGGAGAGCTAAATGATATGAAAGAAATGTGTGTGTGTTTGTGTGTACACTTGCATGCATGTGGGTGTGAGTGTGTGCATGCTTGTAAGTGTGAGTGTGTATGCGCATGCTTGCATGAGAGACTTGCAAGTGTTGTATGTGCACATACATCTGTGTGCACATTGTTTATGCATGCACGTCTGCACGTGTGAGTGCATTTATTTATCATTAAGCAGCATGTTTACACATGGCTCTGGATCATTTTCTTTTAAACCGTTTTTCTATGCAATATTCACAGATTTACTGCATTCAATAGAGTCTTCTTATTAACGAACTGTCCTGTATGACTAAACAACTTTATCACAGCCATACATCAGACCGTCCATAGTATATGACCCCTTGGTGCCATTTATAAGTCACTTTTAGTATTTACTTCACCTATAAATATCACTTATTTCTGTTACGTAACTGACATTTGTAGCTTCGAATGACATTTGACGCGACACTTCCTACCATAGATACGTCAAAGTAAGGCCAAATGTGTTTTTATTTTATTTTGTTTTATTTTAATTTTTGAATTCAATAGAACTCAGAAGTGGTCTTCAGCCTGAAAACTGATGGTAACCATTAAAAATAGTAACCAAGAGAAAGAAAAAACAAAAAACAATTTATGTTGTCACGCCATAAGTTGCGACATTACGTTATGATGTAATGACGTTAGAAACGGTAGACCGGCAACTGAACAATTGCGAACTCGTTTTTTTCAGTTGATGGATTGCACTGCAATGACGCAAATTTTTTCGACCGGCGATCATAAAAAATAGAGGATATCGCCCATAGTGTCTGCGGACTGGCCACTCTGAGATCATTTCGACTGCTATCAGAAATGGCAAGATTTTCTTTTTTTTTTGAACGTGACATTTCGTACAGTCAAGACTTTTTTCCGCCAGCAAATGCTGTATCTCCTCTCGACAATGCAATTTTCCATACCGGCCGTTACTGCACACAACTGCAAGGCCGTGGCCCAAGACATATCAGGCGGAAGACATAATCAGCAGATGTACAGTAAAACTCCTCCTTTACGGCCACCCGTTTTATGCCCATTAATTTTTTTTATTAGGAGTGGCCGTAATGGAGGACTGCATTTTGATACAGTTTTGAAGAAAATGCTTGGGGCCAACATGGCCGTAAACCAGGAGTGGCCGTAAAGAAAGGTGGCCGTAAATGAAGAGTTTTACTGTATATTGCAGGTGAGTGTGTGTCGCATTCTTATGTAATCAACCTCCAACTGACTCCTATTCGCACAAATTGCCTCTTAGAACCGCATCAATATTACAAGAATACGAAGGACGTCTGCTTCAAATCCAGTTTGGACGTTCTTAGCCGGTTGACCTATCAGATCCTTATTCATCACTATCCTGTACTTCGTGCAAGGTACTTCAAACATTTTTAAAAAATATTTGTACATGTGTGTGAGCATGTGCGCACAAAATGTATACACATACATGTGAGCACATATTCGTGTGTGTCAAGATATTTTAGATCTATCTGTGTACAGTGACCTTCCTACCGAGAGACCACCCTATTGAGCGGCCATTCCTACAGACCGACCACCAGGTCACTCAATTCTAAAAGACATGTAGGCAAGAAAGTCTTCCTGCAGAGCAGCCATTCCTTCAGAGAGGCCACTTTTGTAGCCTGAACCAGGTGGTCGTTCTGTAGGAAGGTCGCTGTAGTCAAAACGTAAATTTCCCTTTATTTTGCCACGCGCTCTCCTTGAATGTTTCGTAGATAGACGGCCAAAAAATAGTATGGCCTATAAATGTTAAGATTTGGCTAGTCTGTGCAAACTAACGAACTTCTTAAATCAGACATGTTTACCGCATTTTGTAGGTAACGTTCATTGTACTTGCTCTTCTATTGTAACAAACACATGCAAACGTCGCAAGCCTAAGAAGGCTAAATTTTCTCTGCAAATAATTGCAAGAATTTGGCAGCTACGTAATGCGTAAAGATCATGACTCTGATTTGGCCCAACTTCTAATGTGACAGTCCAACTCTGAGTATTGACTAAGTTCATATTTGCCGACAGCGTATTCACAGTGACAACAGCCATGGGATTTCTGAAATTAAATTACCACAAATCCCAGGGTGCAAGATATCGCCTGTCAAACAATCTTTCGCACACTGATTTCTCCGGATGAATATAGGCTTATTCTTGCGGGTGCACCTCTCAGCGTGGCCCTTGGACGTGTGGGCGAGGCTGTGACATATGCTGTACAACCTACGGGCCCTAGAGGAATTAAAGACAAAAGTGTCAATATCCATCAGCTGTCCTCCCGTCCACCCTCACACTCTCCAGGTCCCTTTCTCCCTCCGCCGCACACCCACTGAAATTAGCCCTTCTTGCATGAGGACTTCTTTGGCCATCTCCAAGTGATCCAAAGTCTAAACAGGAACGTCAGACTATTTTATCAGCGCCCTACCAAACTGGTTACACCCTGAGCAGCGATTGCAGATTGTCACAAAATGATCTCTGCGTTGAGGAAAGGATAGGGCTTCAGTTAGCAATATGGGCTTGACGGTAGAGCTCGGCCTTAAAAACAATGCCTTCAGCTGCCACAGTTCTGTGTTCCAGACGTGTCTGGGGCTGCTCCTCGGGGAAGCCCGACCGACTCCTACACCGGGTCTCTACATCCCCACCGGGGCCGATCGGCTTACTGCTGTATGTAACGAAGGCTTATCCCCGGGGGATGGGGGGAAGCAAGAAAAATTAACCGCTTTACACTTTTACATGCCAGAAAAATCTGTCACGGCAATGTGAGCAATAATCTATGAGCAAAAGATTATCTCTTACAGTAACAGTGTTTTAAACTGTAAAATCTATGTCTAATATGACTTCTCAAATTCCATCTCTTCATAAATCTATTGCTACTACCATCTGTTCATTTTGACGTGATTTATTTTGATTCTGGTGTTAAGCATGCGGATCGAGGTTTTCCTTTACAACCAAATTTACCTACTAAGTTCAAGAAAAGAGGCAATTTTTATATTAAGTTTGAACTAAGCCTCAGGGAAAAAGCTTTCCCTCACCGTCCTTTTCAAAACTACACACTGGATCCACCACTACATAGAAAAACATTACAAAAAGGAAAATTTTCTAATTCCAGTATTCTGCTCACCTAACAACAAATGATGTAATCTAGGCATGTTTACCATTTGTAACCTGATTTACATTTCTATTTGGAAAAACGTTTTTCTTTCGGTAGCCGACAACAAGTCTAACGAATTCTACACCACGCAGAGACCACAACACGAAAATCAGCACTGAAACACTGGAGTAAGACAGCTCCAAACATTGATGTTCGGATCAACTGCAGCTGTTGCATTCTCTTAATATGGACGCAGATTGGACCAGCAATTCTACGCTGTATTTAGGTTAATCGTTGCAATATTATCTTGGTTTTTTTTCTAATTTAAGCAAATGATAATAAGATTCAAGTTACAATGAATAAGCGCCAGTTTTCTCCGCAGTCATTTACACCTGTCACTTGCACTTCAACATCCTTGTACAGCTGTCTAACCAGACACAAACCCATCACACAATGGCAAAAAATCTTAAAATCATACAGGTGCCTATTTTGTCCACTTACGTTTGATTGTAATAGAAATGACAGTCCATGTACTTACTTGGGCATGTGTTTAGACGTCTTTCTCCATGAGAAACCGGTTACTGCTCGAGGGTGCGCAATGTATACAAATGAGAAGTTCACTTCTTCTTTCTTCGGACTGACGCTGTCCATCCGCAACAATGGAAATTGCACTGAAAATAAATGGGTAAAATTACAAAAATATATCAAACAGCAGGTAAACGAAAGATAGATAACATCATTATTTTGAATACAGAATTACATGCAGTGTTGGGAGTCAAAGCTAAATGTTTAAGATTCCCAGCCTTTCGGTATTAATTTCAGGCTGAACTTACCTTTCTTGTTTTCATACCAGACCTTCACAAGTCGGTCATTCTACAAAATAAATGTACAATAACTTTTCAAGGTTGTTTGTAAGGCAAATCCTAACAGATTCATCTTGACTGTCTACATGAAGTTGAATGAAAACTAATAATTACTTAAAACATAATTACGTAGAGCACACCAGGAGTGCAATGCTATTTCAATGCTAAGTTATACTAAATTTTTGTGCATTAGCAATTCAGTACGCTTGGTGAATGAAAATTTATGCATTTAGCTCCTATAATTTGGCACCTTTGCAACCCAAAAAGGTCACGTTGTGCTATTGACATACAGAAATGCCCAGCATGAAAGTCTAGTGTTCCAGAATTGATAGAATTTTCACACCCTGGCAAACCTGACCTACCTTTCCTACAGAAGCGAAGAGAAGGCCATCTGGTGAGAACTTGAGCTGGTGTACGGGGGTGGCGGGTCGGCACTGCCACGAGAGCTTCCACTCCGGCTGCTCCGCGTCTCCCTCGTCGATGAAGAATTCCACCCCCTCGTCCGCACTTGGGTCCCGCGCAGGTTGATCTGGACAAATCCAGATCTGTATCGTGTCTCCACCCGTCAGCAGTTTCGAACCTGGGTATAATAATAACTTTGTTCAGTGATGTCTAGGTATGGCACCAGCATACACGGCCTTCACCCCCCAGCACACCGCTACCAGCCTAACGGTCAGTCTTGACCTTCACCCGCCACTAAGGCCCAGGCCTATGAATACGTATTATCCAAGGGTCACATCCTTGACCTATATTCCTCCTATATATAATAGCCCCCTGCCTGCCTTCAGACAGTGCACACTAGACCATCCTCATGCATGCATCTTAAGTAATAAACATACAGTCATCATAACACCTCGGGTTAGTGTTATCTATACCGCGACACATAAGCATAACCCCACGACATTGCAAAGGACAAATATTTTCCTTAAATCAGGCTATTACAACACACACACTCGTGTCTCAAATCCGCCTGTGAATTTTCGCTTTGTACATCACCATAGAATAAACTTGAACACTTATGGTAGAAAATAGTACAATGGGGCGAGATAAGGATGCGTATTACTGTTTTCAAGTTGGGGATAGGTACATATAATTCTAAAGTAAGGGTCCCCTTTTAAATCCTTTTTTCAAGACGTGGCCTGACTTGCTCGAACGAGGACCACACAGTCCATTATACATAATTGGTATCAATTTTGCACACAAGGGTACATAAGGTGCCGTGTTAAACTTCTGATACAAATTCCTTGTACTGCAGGGAGACCAGTCGGCATATTTATTATTTGGCGTTGAATGACAAACAAGCGTTGATTTATGTTGTGTCTATGCAAAAACGAGAGGAAAGACGCCTACACCTATTATCACATTCATTTTGAAACTTACATCACCATTTGTATGAAAGAAAACAGATCTATTCGCGTAATCAAACTCGTATCTCATTGCCTTTATTTGTCAATAATATTGATGCTAGTCCAAGTTGAGGTCTGGCTTTTATTGATGTTACACAAATGTAAGGAACAAATTTACCCAAGGCAATGTTGATGGCCTTGTGTAAATGGCGTAGCAGACCGGTGCACCGCCCCCATATTTTTCTAGTGTATGGACGTACAAATAAACGACACAATCTACTGCTATTGTGCGCATCTATTATCTTAAATTAGTTTATAGAACGCTCCTGCAGAGTTATATGAAACATTCACATCAATTCATCTACACGAGATATAAATGTAAAAGATCGAATTAAAACTTTCTTTCATTCACAACGTCCATAAGTAACAGAACCGGAGAGTCTGGTTTGAATCGTGAAATTACTAAACAATTAATACGAAACTGCGAGTTGCACTGCGAAATATGTCACGGAAAATTGTAGAACTCACTTGCAGTAACTAAATACTTCACACTCCTTCCTTCTTCCCAATCGGACTAAGTGAACTACACAGATTAAGTTTAATTCTCAATCTGACCTGCGGCATTCTTGTGGATTCATTTGTTGCGTTTACCACGGATCTTTGAAAAATGACTGCAGGACAGATTAAGTAGCTAAGTGGGCAATTTCTGTCAATGTAAAGACATGATCAGACACATGATTGCTTATGTAGCTTCCTTCATGGCTATTTGTCTTGACAATCGGCTCTGTTATTAGTAATCCTTTTCTCTACGACTTACTGCTATAAGTATTTATCATTGATATTTACTTAATGTGCTGCTTTTACTCCCTTTCTTTTGTCTCAATTGATGTCAGAAAGTCTAAGTTGAAGTTGAAGTCGTTTCCTCGTAGCAACAGCTAAAGTGATATTATGTGCAATCACAGTGCTTTAGTCTGATAAAGTGTGAGAACAATAAATTCCACACTGTACCATGGGTGCGTGTAAATTTCCTTTCCTCCAAAATTTTGGGTTGTTCTTTGATCTAGTTCTTTAACGCTTGTTTTATATTTGTAGATTTGAAAGAATAACAACAGGATTGTTCTCGGTCGAAAATAGTAAAAAATGCTTGAACAAATGTCAACATGGTTATTGACACATTTAAGGTATTATTTTATTTAAAATTATTTAAGGTATTCTGAAAAGTACCCAAAAACTTGAGAGACACGTAGCATATTTAAATGATTTACAATGTATGAGACAGTTGCATGACATGACCATGACAGTCTGTTCAGATATCTTGTTTAGGTGAATAAATGTTTTATTACGCAATGAAGTATCATTTATTGGATTCAATCAAACTATCTTGCGGAAAATGTAACTTCAGTTTAGTTGTTGATGTAGAGAGCAATTCAAGCTGACAATCAAATATGTTATATTTATGAAAACGCTCCCACAAGCCATTACATTTGTATCTGGAGCTAAGGGAACAGAATACAGAGACCTTTGATCCCAAAACTAAATTCATTATCTTATCTTAGGGCAAATGTGATCTTATGAAACCAAGGTTATGACACAGAGAACATTTAAGGTCATCCGAAAAATTCTTTCGTAGTCTACCCGATAGTAATTTTTATGGAGTAAAATTAAAGGTGTAAATTTCTAAATGTTTAAAATCATTAACTTCTATTCTCCACATTAATCTTCGATTATGAGAAAGAAGCAAAATGTTTAGGAGCCGAGATTATGCAACGTCAATCTGTCACAAGATAGAACCAGAGCCAATAAAAAGCAAAAACTGTTAATTTAACCGTTTACGGTGCACCATCCTCATCAGTTTGTGTGTAGTTGTGTGCCTAAACATGGTTATCGCCAAAGTACAGGGTAATAAACAAGCACAATAAGGTATAGTGATTTGGTGATTGATTTGACAAGCACTTGAAAATATGGCAGCTTTTCTGATGTATTTTGGTTATAAAGACCCAGGACCACATTATGTTAGGTACTTTTCACCGTAATGGTACTATTTATCACGTCAGTATCCTACAAATATTTATAAGTTAACAACTCTAAATCCTCTTTACAGTATCAGAGAAATAAAGTGTGTTGATAAATTTTCAAATATTTGAAATATAATGTCTGTAGCACGGCTTTGCATAAAGTTCATCTGTGATGTTTGTTTTAAAAGTCTCCTGGGCTTCAAAAAAGTAAAATACACAAAGATGTATTTATTGCTGCATAAAGTGACCATGTAACAAAGCTTACTCACTGAGGAGAACAAAAAATTTGTAACATTTACAGAGACACCAGATTTACTCTCTAGTCAAGTCGTTTCCTACGTCAAGATGAACACGATAAGGAACAATTTTTACTTTTGTAGTAAATGGAAATTGAAGTTTGTGTTTCCTCCATCTATTAACTTTTCATACTGCGAGTGTGATACTAGATTCGGGATGAATTTGAATGAAAGAATATTGGTATAAGGTTCATTGACACATAATTTCCCACTGAAACAATACATTTAAATGAATAGATGATGATCTCCAAGTGCATAGATCCCTACCATGGAGAAACATAATTCTAGGAATACCCAAAATAGACATTATCTGTCAATATAAGCACATGATAAACTACAAGATTGCCTTGGATAGCTTCCTCCATGGCCATTTGTCTTCACAGCAAGGTCTATCATTAATGATCTTCAGAGGGTCTTTTACACTGAAATGGTCTCTGTGATTTAGTGCTATTAGTATTGACGAGTG
Source organism: Haplosyllis anthogorgicola (assembly GCA_038406195.1). Taxonomy (NCBI): domain Eukaryota; kingdom Metazoa; phylum Annelida; class Polychaeta; order Phyllodocida; family Syllidae; genus Haplosyllis; species Haplosyllis anthogorgicola. The sequence goes on along the minus strand of JBCAUI010522856.1, from coordinate 1,087 downwards.
ATATCTACTTAATGCAGCAATTCCTCTCTTGTCTTTATTGATGTAATGAGGTATAAATCTCCCTTCCAATGAATTCAGGTATTTTGTGAAGACAAAGAAACTCAGATAAGCCAAGTACAGAGGCACAAGAAACATTACCGGGAAGTTAATATTGATTTAGTAACGTGGTACGTAACAGCCTGTAAGAAAGGTTTGTCTGCTTAAGAACATCAGTACTTGAAGGAAACGTTGTATCACGTGTCCTTTTTTCCTGAACCGTCCAAAAGAGTTTCCAACAAGTCAATCTAGTTAATTTTCATGTTAAAAACAGCTCTTAGTGATGACATAACGCTACAGATAAATCCATTTTGGTACGTATGTACAGGATGTTCTCGAGGCTGCAAACAGGGTCTTGATGGGAGTGATAACCATTGGCGGATCTGGCGGACCCTCTCTTACCCCATTACAGCCGCATTTAGTTTCATTTTGACGTAGTTTTTGCTGAATTTTGGGGGGAAATAGGGTTGCGGGATCGGGCACTTCTTAGATCCTCAAGTAATAAAAAAATCAAACTATGTCGCCACAAGACCATTGGAAAGCAGTGTAAGGAAGATAGTACTTGACCGGATGTTGCAGCTTGAGATCTAAGAATGCGACATTAACCTTTTTTAATTTTTCATTTTTTTGTTGGACCAGGGCAACACTGATTGCCCTCACAAAGGTCACATCTGGTGCGACACCTGCCTTTTCCATCAATAGAGCCAGAATTTTAACTCCCGACGCAGTGGTGAACTGAGCACTAACCGACTGAGCTATTCCGCCCGCCATGCTTTACATTAGTCTAACTATACGCACAGCTCCGAGTTACATTTACGCGTCTGACAACATTGCTGATTATATGTTAATCCATATTTTATATTTCTGAAATACATGAACTATTTTATGTTTACAGTGGAAAATCAATTGATCAGTGATTTTTGTCAGCCACATGACAAGATAATCGCCTGTCAACGTCGTTCCGGCGGTATATTTATATATTTCGCGACGAATGCTTGTCGGTTGCAACGCACTAGACAAAGAGGACTAGCAAACAGTGATTTGAAGATGT
>JBCAUI010522845.1:0-11789 GCA_038406195.1 Haplosyllis anthogorgicola | reverse complement strand
CTTTAACCCCCATATGGGTCAATGGGGTGAGGTACAGATGGGTAAGATAGAATAACTTATACAGTTTTAACAAACTTCGCCAATATCACACAGATGAAGTGCAAATAATAACCAAAGCCACATAATCCCAAAAAGACAGGGTAAAATGTGGATTCTGATCAAATGGGTATTTTCAACACTTCAATTGAATGATACAAGCGAAAATTTCTAAATTTATTACAGTTATTTTCACATACTTTTACAAGATGTTACCCATAATTATTTTCGGGTAACACTTGATCCACATTTACTCAGTCTGCTTCACTAGCAGTTAACTGTAACAACCTAAAATGACGTTCTGCATTGAATCTCATGTTAATCTCTGTATAATATATTATTACCTTAACATATGTTCACAGTTTTATTATTACATTATTAATCGCCTTTGTTTGGAAAATATGTTAGATTAAAATACATATCCTCGTCAAAGAAACATTAAATTAAGCGTCTCTGATTGGTAAAACACACTCTTGAAAACAAGAGAATTATTGGCTGCTCTCGGTGTGTTTTTCCTTGTCGTTTATCTTTTTAAAGGCAATTCTACCGAGTATTGACGTATCTCAGTGCTCAGTAGAACATAGTCAATCATAATAACAGTAAACTGTAGTTTCAGTATCCAGTGTTTTAATTTCCACTTTGTTCGCTACACCGAAAATAAGAAATACATGGACATGAGTTGCGTCTTATTCAATTGAATTAAACCAATACGGTCGTGGAAATATTTCGCATTTCTTAAGGAATTTATCTGTTGATATTTCACACCAAAATTAACAATTCGAAATGCCACCAATGTAATATGATGCATTAAGTATTTCAGGAATGCCTTAAACTAATTTCCAACCATAGAGTGGTTAGGAAATATCAATATAAATTATTCATGGTCACATTAAGCAGCTAAGTTAAGGTATTGCAAAACACAAAGTAATTATCACCATGACAATGTAATTGCTTTATAAAACATATCCAAATCCCGGAGACACGACAAATGCGAGAAATGTGTAAAAGTCATGTCCGTATACACTACCGTTCGTGGGAATGCTCTTAATACATGTATTAAATTTCACTTTTAGGTGTAGCGTCTTTAAAAACTAGACAAAGAACGAGTGTAGATATGCATTCACCATAAAGAATTTGATGTTCCCTAGCTTGATGACTTTCATTTTGGATGTAGCGTACACTGATCCATCCGTAACTAAAGAGATGAGATATGACTTCTTATTTATACATGCTTGCTTATAAAGTAATACGAAAAACCCACAAAAGCTTTAATTTGAAATATGTCATTAGACATTTAAGAACACTTAGATACACAACGATAGGAAGTATATACATTTATATCTGAAGACGTTTTCAGTAATGTTACAAGGAGAAATATTTTTAATCATTTGTAAAGTACACAAATCAAATGTTAAGGTTTAGTATATATATTTATAAGGGTTTTACATTGGAGTGGTGTACGCTCAACTTGATCCTCCATTTATGAGGAAACAAACAGGTCTGATAGACACATTGCGATAGTAGGAGTCAAACTTCTTTAAACATATTTACTCGCAGATTTTACAACATTCGGGTGCCTTTTAGTTTTATAAACACACTGGCTTTGTATATACTTTTGCCGAGTTCTTAAAGGTGCTATGTTTTTCACACTATATCTTTTCACTCCTTTTGGTAATTTCAACATTCTATCATGCTCATCTCTGAAAGAGCAGAGTGAATTTGACACCCTATATCCGACTGTAAATTACCAGGTCTCAATGCAAGATCAACTAACTTGTACCTATGTTTACCAAAGTTGTATTGTTCATCACTTAGCCGGAGAAAAAAGTCACCCAAGGTATCTTGTTCTTTTTTTCCACATATGGTAAATGGATAAATTGTGGTCTTACAAGTACAAAGGATTAGAGATGAGTGCCTGGAGGTTGAGAAAGGACTTGACAGTAACGTGCTGTCTTGAGTACTATTGTATATTCAAAACTGTTCGACGTGAGTGCACACAGCCAACCAGGGTATAATATGCTGGCTGCAAAATTACAAGTGAACCTTTATATGCATAACTTCTCATTTCTCATTGGTGGAACGTTTTGCTGTGTCATTACCCAGAGTACTTACGACAAAGAAGTTTTGTGTGTAGGATACTGGTATTGTTTGAGTTCCATTGTTCTGTAAGTGAAAGCCATCAGATGAATTCAAATCTGATATTACTTATTGGAAAGGTCTCTCTGTTACATTGAAATCCGTTTGGAGAAACTGTGAAAAGTTTGCCATTTCTCTTTCTCCATTGTCTTAAAATTCAGGATTTTTTTGTCTCGTTTGTTTAATCGTGGAGACTAGTTTAATATAATGTGTAGCAACGACGGATTCTTGTTAACGATTGTAGCACGTTGGGCTGTTGTTGCAGTCCAGCATGAAATTGTGTTGTTCAATTTTTTTTAAAAAATTAGACATTTACTACTAAATGTAATTTGTAATCAGAAAATAGTCTGGGTGTGTTTTTTTATTGATATCAAAATGTAAGTGATATTTGTAACCGAAACAGGTGTGCTGTTTCATTCTATTTGTAACTTCAGACGAAATTGATATTAAAGCATGATCAGTTCAATGGGCTGTGAATAACTTTTGGAAACTTTTCGCATCAATAGCAACTAGACCCACTAAACCACACAACACACAGATAAAGTGCCTTTTTGAATCTCAAAGAGATTTACCTGCCAAAGTCTTTGATGTTTTGTTAACAACAGAGAACGCAAAATTGTCACCAAACAGAAAAATTACTTCTTAAACAGATTGGTGTAAACCGTGTAGTTTACATTTCATTTTAGTAACTTAGATTCCCGGCAAATCGCAGATGGGAAGAAATCAAGGGATGACAGGAAAAGAATTATTCAATCCAATTTGTTTCTTGTTTCAAATTTATAAATACTTTTATAGGAATAACTGAGATTTCGCTCTTCGCATGTTAAGAGTAATAAACACTCAAATCAGATCAGTCCAGGGAGAATGCCGAAAGAGAAATGATTTGAATTCAGACTGTCTGCTTTTGGTAACTGAGCCGAGTATAAAATGTCTGGTTTCTAATTTTGTGCCGCGCTGTGAGATACAAAAGGAGATTTAAATCTATTCCATATACATCAGTATCCACAACACGTTTCTGTCTCACATTGGCTGCTTAACTGCCTGCTAAAAACAGGTGTGAAGTGTAAACATTTCACTGAAGGAAACAACCGATTCAAACAATTACTTCTCTAAATGTTAGCAGTGCTGGTGTTAAATTACATCCCAAGAAAAAAGCACCTTGTGTACCTTTTACTTAGGCTTAAAGATGGGTATTGTTCCTAGGGGTCGACTGTATAGAAAAATAATATCAATACCATTTTGCTGTTCCCATATCCAGAAAGGAAATTTTAACACGTTTATCTGTATGTTTATACATAACCCATCGAAAAAAGAGCCACACAAGTTTGTTATCTCACTGATGAACTTTACAAGTCTTTCAAGTAAACAAATAAAATTCTTTCATTTCAGACAAGATATTTGTTTTTGGGCTGAGGACCACAGGCAAGATAGATACCAAACGTATGAAGTATTATTTTCTTGAAAGCACCCACTAAAATAGATGCATTATACTTCATTACATCGCTAATGTACCTTAATGGTTCAAAGAAATTGCAGCGCTTTTTGTTTAAAATCGTGCTAGTTACTATAAACAAGCGATAAACATAAATGAAATATGTATCACGAAATCAATGTCATGCTTTCAAGGAAATGTGACTTGTTAAAGACTATTGAGGTAGAATGAAAAGCTTCCAATTACATAGAACGGACGTTGTTGTCAAATTTCAAAGATACCTACGTAAGGAGTAAAGGATGCTGTATCATTGACATGTTTTTTTTCTTCAGGGAACGAGGGGTCCTTTACCACTTTACCTAAACATAATAATTGAGCCAAAATACATATGATATCTTTGTGTTCAGAACACAGTAGAGCGTTTTATTTATTCTGAGATGTGAATATATGAATATATTCTCAGAAAAGTGTACTCCTTTCAAAACTAAACGCCAGGCCCGACAAATAAGTATCTCGTAAGCGGAAATGTCATTGTAGGAACAATGGAAATGTGTGTACACTCTATGTTTTTTTTGTCTAAATTAAAGGCGTAGCTTGAAATTTTGTTTGTAGAATTAAATACAAATCCCGTGCCTCAGCAATGATATCACTATCATCAAATCTGGTTACGGCGTTAAAATTTAAAAAAGAGGAGCCTTTTTTGGGTCTTAGTTTGTCTCTTTTTGATACATGCATGTTCCGCGTGGGTTCATGCGCGTACTATTTTATTATTTCTTTGTGCATAGAGTGAATATCGAGTATCATATAACAATGAAAGTTACATTATTTGCTTGACTTAATGCATGAAACGGATGACGCCGTATCACTAAATCTCAACTTATAAATAATAGCAGGTCCTCGAATGAAGGTATCGTACATCGCTCAGGTGTGGTTCTATACTCCTGTAGACCTGACTCCTGTTTCCATCCTCAGCAGAACAACAATAGTTCTGATTGTTCAGCATCATCTCATATACCAGAACAACCTTTATCCCACACTGTACCGACACTGAATTAATAATGAGTAACGCATTTGCATAGTAATGATGTACAGAATTAGAGCTCCGCCAGGGGGAAGCTCGAAATGTACTGAAGTGTATCTCACTAATGACAATTCGTTCTTAATTACGTTGTAAATGATAATTTTGTGTTACGCCCAGTCAACATTTTGTAACAATGTCAGTTTGCGAATGCGGTTGTGTATGACTACAATTAGTATCATGTGAATTTCTAAACGGAATATCTGTTCAAGAGGAACAAGTGCAATCTTCTTTCTCTTTAATCAAGTCCATGATTTAGTTTAGACGGCGTCTCTTTATTGACTTTCATTATTGTATCACATATCAATATTTAATGTAAGTTTGTATACAATATCTTATACACATATGTTTCCCACTGATTTTACTACCTGGGGCCTTGTCAAAGGTCCTAGGGCTAAAACACTCACTTGTAAACAACCAAACACTAATACCATTAATAAGGAACCATAACAGCTTCAGGTGTTTGTCTTCTGCAATATCTTTTGTAAATACTACATTTACGTTTTAGTATTGCCTCCAATCGGGTAATTGGGTTTATGTTATAATCACCAGTTTATCATTTTGCCATCTGTTATTGAGAGAAATGCCGATTTCAAGATATATGTTTCGCGGAAACGATTCACAGGAGCGTTACAATAAATAGCTATTGGGAAAAGAGGATAGAGAACGAGTACAGACATCCGAGCAATCTTTCAGAATATGTCGCTTTTGGGGGGGGGGTGTTCCGAGAAAATATAGCAGAGGTATAATAAATATTCCATTGACATGTCAAGTTGAACCATCTATGAGTCATTCGCATCATGAGAACAAATGGTATACTTTCCCAGGAAATGTATCTATTGTTACAAGTTGACAATTGCTAAGAAAACTAAATGTTGATTTAAGACAAACCTCAGAGGTGACATTGGTATTGAAAAAGGATCTAGATCTAACCTCAGGACTGATATAGTGATATGTGACTGGATGTGGAGACACTGCTACACCCCAGGGTTGGTTATGATAGGATTGAAAGGTCAGCCTGCTCTTGAAATTATCATGATTCTTTAGATCAGAGAGGAGACCACCTACACGACCTTGTGGTATGTCACACACTCACAGCTTCCTGTCCCTAAAGCCGCAGAAGCTGTATTGTGATACATGTCACCGTCTTCCTTGTTATACCAGATGGTTCACAGGTTTCATTGTATGTATTTATAACCCCGATACTTAGAGCGTTGTACCCGTACAGTACTGACGCTCTGTTGAGGAAGTGGCGATGGTGACAAAAACCGCATGTAAATAGTCTGTGTTGAGTACATTAATCTATCTTTAGGTCCAAAAACAATATTTAACCACGATTGTTCTAAAAAAGGTTGTTCCGCAAAATGTTTTTTACTTTTTATTTGATTATTTGCTATTGTTTCTTATTTAATTTTCTTTTATTTAACTTACATGTCTAATATATGTATGTAGTCACCACATGCTCGGAGAGAGATCAGCTGAACGTTCAAAAAAGAATGAAAGCATTGAACTCCATGCTATGATGTATACTTTACCCCGGTTGAATGTTTATTATATATTAGGGATACTATGTTTCAATTACAGGTTTAATTTAGTTTCGTAATTGTAAATGTAACGTAGTACCAGCTTCACAGTCAGTGTTGTGTTAATGTTGTTTGTTTATATGATATAATCGCCGCGGTCAGTTACAAAGTTCTGCTGTTCTTGTCAATAAGATGTTTCAGGAAAACATCTGTTGTACAAAAGTCACTTCTTGCTTTCAAATTTTCTTTATTAAATTCTAAATCTATCATATTTACGAATAAAGACAGTACCATGAAAAAAAACATTAGATGTTTTCTTTTCCCACGATTAAATTTCTCCCAACCTACTTACATAATCTCGGGAAGAGTGACATCATGAAGGATAAGTTTATTAGATTATTGAAATATTTAATCGTTATCATTAATCATCAAGCAAGACCAATGAAAAAGTATAATTTTTAAGGTTGACTTTTTCGACAAATTTCATATTATTAATCAAATGGAAAGCATTTTTAAAAAGATTGTGACGAAGTTAAATATTTAACTCTTCGTTTCAAACATTCAGTGTCACTTTCATTTCCTGGGAAAGAACATTTGGAAACTTAAATGGGATAAGGATGATATTTTTACAATTCCATTGATCCCGCAATTTTCAAATCATAAAGTGACACTTATGACGTTGTTGCTATGACTTTTGAATAACAATGAAAACAGAAGCCGGGTTTATTGTGGTTTAATTCAAATCGGATTGTGACCACTTGATGGTGAGGACTTAGTTTCAACTTGCAGGGGATAATCTGGATCATATATTTGATACCACAACGTAGTAACCTTCTGGATGAAACTTGATAATGTAACAGACAGATCCAGAAGAGTTTAATCCTATTGATTCAATTCATAAAATTGCCAGTAAAAATACACTGATAGCGAGTTATTTTGATGAAGTAAATAGATGTTTTGTTTCGCAAATACGATTTTTAATCTGAAAACGAAAAAAAAGCAAACAGGAAAGCCTGCAAAGGTACATGCGCTTTCCGAAGCAACAGAATAAATGTACATATAGCGTCCATTGTGAAGCAAAGCATTCCGAATTTGTCGTATGTTAACGTAGCTACACAGCAATGGAAAAAAGAAATAATTATTTCCTCTTTTATACCAAAAAACTTACCGAAAAGCTTTTTGCATACATGCCTGTTTATAAAATATTGCGAAAGCATCTCTATGTCCCATAACTTCTTGCTACGGTAGAAAGGAAGCCCTGAAAACCTACTTGACACAGCAGTGGGAAGTGAGACCTCTGTAAAGGTGTTCCCCTCCCACCTATCTCAGATACTAGGGCCTCAGGCGAGACTATGTATGAACTTACACTGTTTGGTAGTGCCGCACTTTACTTAGAAAATCCACTTTACATAACGTGGATATGTATCTAGACAGAAGAAATGATAAAACAAAAACTTGGTAATAGAACCACCCTGGTACAATGAAAGAGCTTCCCTGACGGTTCACGGTACCAAAAAGTGAAACATTTCCCTTAGCTTGCGTACAGATATTTTAACAAGCTTTAACAATTAACTGATCAAGAGAAATTTAGTACTATCAAAATGTCAAAATAATACTTTGCTTTGCTGATACAGAAAGGTTTGAACTTCCCTTTTATACTCAATAAAATATTTGTTTCGCTATTCCGATACTGTTATAAAAACAGATTGGAAAAGATAGACACTGAGCAGCCGTGTAAAAAGATTACACAAGTAAGTGAATATCAAGTGCAGACAAAACGATTGAACACTGGGCGGGATGTTTTCATCCTTGTATAACCAGAAAGCTAAGGAGACTGTAAAGGGGGCTATCATGTTGTATTTCCAAGCTGCAGGATTCACTTTGTGATACTGTATATTTTGCTATTTTAACAAAATAAGACACAACCTGATACAGCCGTAGTATATATCTAGAAAATTATGACATCTGTATCATCTTTTAAGGGATGCGGTTTCGTGGATCTTGACTGTTTATCTTTCTCGACTTGACCGTGGTGTTACTCAACAGCTCAACGGCTAAATGTTTGTCAATCTGATCAAACCGATTTTTATATCAAAAACAAGCGGTGATCGTAGAAAGTCTATGTATTTGCCTCAAGTCCAAGAACGTTCACTTATTTAAAACTACGAAACGAATCCATTGTTGCAAAGTGACAGAACTTAAAAGAGGCACATTATCATCGCATGTAAGAAACATTTCGCTTCAAACTCACTAACCATTTCGCTTTTGTTTATGTGTTTAAATTATTTTGTAATGTACCAGGTATGTCGCTTATTGCGTTATTGCGTATTGAGTGGCGCAGACAGGTTCAAAGTTTCATATTTATACTATTGTTGTATGATCGTACATTGCTTTAATCTGATTGGTGTCGGAGGAGGGAAAAAGAACATTGTGAGAAACAACATACCAGATGGTCAGTTTTTCTTACTTTGTGAAGAAGTTTGAAGTTGAACACAAAGTTATGTACATGAATGATTATACGTACTGTAGATTAAACATAAGTAGCCTGGGTAAGATGTACAAGGTAGTGCCTTGCTAGATGCGCTCTATATCCACTCGTGTATCAGTACGGGCGCCTGAAGCCCCTCGTAGTCCAATACAATCATACACACATCTATATCGTACTCATCGCAGCTTTGGAGGTCCCCTTCACTCTTTGATATAATGGAAATTTTGAAATTTTAAGTGAGAGGATTCGAGTGGTCCAGATGTGCGAATGCTCCAATGTTTCCTGCGTCCAGATGTAAACGAAAGATCACTGAGTACAAATTGCTGTGAAGGATTTTATATCAAGTAGTTTACTGATCTTGGATATTTGTACTTATATCGATTTATACTTTGGAAGTATTGGTTTGTGAGATTGGTGGGAATACAGCATACGTTTGGTACTTAAGTCTTGTACTTATGGGTCCAGGGATCTCAGTATTCATGTATTTTATTTATCTAATGTTTAATGCACGGGGAATTGTAGACTGTGAAGGTAAAATTTACAGATTGAGACTGAAAAATCTAAACAAATGGTCGTGGAAAAAAATTAGATTTTTGATAGAAAGCTACTTTCTAATACATATGTTAGTATATTTTTGCCAAGTGATCGCAGTTAGAAAAGTGGAAGCGAAAGTTTCCAGGCTGAATCTCTTGATGTCCTGCTTGTTCGTTTGGCTTCCTCGTCAATCTGGCGCGTCCGTGGAGAACTGTGCAAAATGTCGCCCGTTACAGGCCCGTTACGCACATAATAACAACCATGTGTGACTCCTAAAAGTAAAGAAATATACCTTTTCTTAAAGAAAATTATTAAGCTATCATATATTGTATCCGAGAAAAGGAATTCTGTATATTTGTTCGATATGTGACTATGGTTTTATGACATTTGCCATATTGTTATATAAATTATTAAATTTAATTTTGAACAAATACAAACATATTTTATTCTCACACAAACCTTGAATATTGATTTTTTTCGTACTCTATGTAGACATCACGTAGACTAAAATAATATTTGATATATTGAAGAGAATAAGAGGGAAGCTTAAACTGTCTGCTTCTCATTCTTTCGAATATCATTTCAAGCATGACAATATTTGTAGAAATAACTTCAACAATGACCATCAAACTCGCATTTTCTTACAGAGATACTTTGGACTAATATTTGGGATGCCTTTATGGACGCCTTTACAGAGAACACGATATTAACCTGGTTTTGTTAATACTGACAGGTCCGCAATGGCCGGAAAGGAGAATTAACTTGTTTAGGTAAATTTAATTTGATAGTAACCTGGACTCCAACAAACAGTTGTTGTTGTGGGAAGCAACGCATTGTTTGATTTGGACCATGCTAGGTGTGAAAATCATGTTTGCTTCCACGGTGAACATTTGAATTGTGTTTTTCAAAATTCTTTGCACTATAGCCAAAATATAAACACTTCTTAGACATATCATATATATTTCACTTCTCACCACTCCGTGGTATATGCAGAGGGATATCAAATTGGACTTTTTATCAGTCATAATAGCTTGTTTTACACAAACGTGATGCTGAATTTTAATTTTAACAAAGATTAAATTGTCTTTGTACAACATTGACATTTGTGAAGACAAGTTTTTGTACAATTCTGATGAAATGACATCCTATCTATGCTAATTGTAATAAAGGTATACATTGTAAAGAGGCGTGACCCATAGAAAAAGTACTCTTCGTTTCGCCTCAGTTTTTATCTCAGAATTTTCAAAATATTGATGAAATGTCACACCTTTGTCATACCTAAATAGGATTACTGGCGCCAGGAACATTTTATAACAAATAGCAATTGCATTAGTAGATTTTCTTTTATAGATAACCTGAAAGCTGTCCTGCCAAAGGACAGTTTATATTTCCACAAACTTTGAATTTAAATTAAACATCCTTGTATTGTTCATGACTTCCAATATCGCACCCTAACAATAAATAACTATAATTCCTTTGTAACTGAGAAATAAAATTACTAGTAAAGCGCACCGAGTGATCTTTCTTTTACATCTGGATTCAGGAAACATTGAGTTATCCGAACATCTGGACCACTCAAATGCGCACGCTTCAAAATCCCCGCGTAAAGGGTCAAACGCGCATTGTTCGACAATAAGAATATAAAAACAATACAAATCAAATTGTCACACATTTAAGTAGGCTCGACCTAAAGTTTTCCAGTCATACTGAAGTTGTAATTATTTTGTCATAGCGCAGAATAGGAATTAAAGTCCTAGGGTTTCAGTTCAGCTTTGTATTCATGTCATACAATATATCCCCGCTGACGGAACGACATGACAAGGAAATAGATGACAATTGGTGAGGTGAATGGCTAATGATATGATGTAATAGTTTCCAACTGAAATTTATTTGCTGGTGAAAAAGTTCATTAAAAGCGAAAGTATACGAGTTTTGTGCTGTTCATTTCGTAGAATCTTAACAATCACCTTCTGTCTGGGATGTTGTACATGTTCATCACCAACAGTACAACATGACAAAATTCTTTTGAAGCTAAAGACAAATTTGATTTGCCAGAATCAACCAATGACAGTATGTTTCCAAAATTTGTCTATATGTATTCAGGGAGATGTGCCTAGGCAACTCAAGACATGCACTGGTAACTTTTAACGACAATCAAGTGGAGTAATTGAGGTATTAGGTTTCAAATCGTGTTTCCCACATGTAACTGTGCATGAATTTTGTCATTTGTGCAGATTGTATTGGGATAGACTTCGTGACAAATGCAGGCCGACACAAGGTACATCAGAAGCTGATGTTTACCCAGGAAACGGGTGATGGGCGGGCAAGAGGTAGATAAAGAAGCTGCTCAAGGGGAATAAACCAGCTTACACGGGGTTAAGATTACATCTAAGGGACACACCAGGGCCATTTGCAGTCAACAGAGCGTGCCTATAGCCAGCTAAAGCATCGCTTCTTTCAAAGAACACAATTACCTAAAAACATGACTGTTATGTTATGAAAAACCACTCATACGCCCATCCATATTTAGCACTTCCGGCATATTTATTGCACAATGCGTTT